>JAASGT010000342.1:0-29199 GCA_023334315.1 Globisporangium alternatum | reverse complement strand
CGTTAACAACCTTTTTCGAGTCGATAACACTAAGCTTAAAGCGGCTGGTGTTCCACGAGTCGCAAGACAGGAAACACGTGACTTGGGAGTTGGAACTCCCACGAACGCCCAACTTGTATTCGTACCAACTTGAGCGCAAGATCACAACTGAGCAAGCAAACGCAACACACATGTATTTCCTAATCAACGCTCACCAACCATACACCCACTCGCTCATGCCGGGTCTCACACTAACGGCAAGATCCAGAGAGCAGCGTGTCTGGAAAGAGGAGGAAGCTGCCTGGTTTGTGTCTGCGGCGGCAAACACCACAAGATCCCCGCAAACGATCTCGCTGTCTAACGATGAAGTCTTCCAAGCGCAAACGCTCCCCAGACGACCCAGACTTTGATGGTCGAGTGTGAAGAATACTACACGACGAAGACGTGCTCACGATGCGGGAGAATCAACCGCAAGATCACGCACGAGAAGGTCTTCCACTGCTTGAACTGCATTCTGACGATGGATCGAGGCGTGAACGTTGTGCGCAACATCATGAAGAACGAACACAAGCTCACCTTGGCTCTTCGAGCTCGGATGCCCGGGGAAGCCTACTCCGAGGGTGTCGGGTGCGCTAAGTTTACTTAGAGCATCTGACCCGCAATAAAAAGGAAGGTCGCTTACGTAGTCGTGTTAGTACTGTAGTAGCTCATGGTAAGTTGACAATCTGAGGCGAGGTGAGGAGCAAGCTCATGACCATGATCATGGCTCTGGTCACGTGCCATAAGCGATTACGTCTAGCGCATTTCGCATCATCCAGCATCAACCAAACGAAGAGCTCTTTGCGTGACGACGCTCCGGTCTGTTGTCGATGCACAATACGTTTTCTAATGTTAGCCATCAGTAGCACAGATCATGCGATTCACTTGGCTCGCTCGCTTTGGCTGCACTTGGGGGTTTCTCAATCAGGAAAGTGTGAGTCAAGCTCTGAGACGCGCCGATAAAATCCCTCCTTCTCCCGGCTGTCAAAGGCATCTCGACTCCTTTCTTTCGACATCTCGCTCACCACAACCCCCACAAGCTATACCTACAGAGACAGACATGGGCGGCCACACGAGCGCGAGCAACGTCGTGCCTGCGAAATGGGACGCCAAGCAGATGCCGTCGATGAGCGGCAAGGTCGTGGTCGTCACGGGCGCCAACTCAGGCATTGGCTACGTGGCGGCACTCGAAATGGCGCGCAAGGGCGCGCACGTCGTGCTCGCGTGCCGAAACGAAGAGCGCGGCCAGGCAGCTGCCACCAAGATCCAGCAGGAGATTGGAAGCTCTAGCACTGGCGGAGGTAAGGCCGAGTTCATGCAGCTCGACCTGGGCTCCCTCGCGAGCGTCAAGACGTTCAGCGGGCGCTTCCAAAGCTCGCACGACCGACTGGACGTGCTCATGAACAACGCGGGCATCATGGGCGTCCCGCACGCGCTCTCGCCCGACGGCGTTGAGAGCCAATTCGCGACCAACCATCTGGGCCACTTTGCGCTCACGGCGCAGCTGTATGGCTTGCTGCAGAGGAGCGCGCCATCGCGAGTCGTCAACACGAGCAGCGTCGCGCACCGGGACGCCAAGTTCGACTTGAACGAGATTGTGACCCCCAAGGACAAGTACGTGCCCATGAAGGTCTACGCCAACACGAAGCTGTGCAACCTGCTCTTCTCGGCCGAGCTCGACCGCCGCCTACGGGCTTCAGACTATTATACCAACGGTGTGATCGTCGTGACGGCTCACCCGGGCGTGACCGACACGCCGCTGTTCAACGGCCCGGCGCAGAACAGCGTGTTCGCCAAGATAGCCATGAGGGCCTTCTCGGCGCTGCCCATTGGCCAGAAGGTTGCGGTGGGAGCGCTTCCGACGCTCTACGCCGCGACGGCGTCCGGTGTGCAGAGCGGCGAGTACTTTGGTCCGAGCGGCTTCAACAATTTCTGGGGCCACCCGGCGCTGGAGGAGCCCGTGAACCAGAGCAAGTCGCCAGAGGCGGGCAAGAAGCTATGGGTAGAGAGCGAGCGGTTCGCCAAGCTGTCCTTCGTGGTCTAAAGATCAGAAGGTAACAGCCTCAGTAATGCACACACAGAGAAATGATATACCTGATTAGAAGATCAGCTTGCATGAAAATGGATGGACATCAAGCGACCATCACATAATTGATCATGCTCATCCAGGTAGAAAGGGGCTTCTAAGGGCTCGCTAGGGCTATAGTGACGTCCCTCTGGTTGTCGTACGGGTTCCTTCAGCTTCGGTCGAGTCTTCGACAAGTGCGCTGTTTTTTGTGTCGAGGTCTCTCGAAATAGGTTCTGATGGCCCACGGAAGAAACGCACCTCGCTGCTTCCGTTACGCATCGCTCTCTCTTCAGTTCATGAGCTTAGTGCATGCGGTCTTCCTCCTGTCACGCGTGGCAACCAAGCTCCAGTAAACTTCCACGTCATCACGGAGGAGTATGCCCGCGCGATGGGAGCAAGAGCCGCAGAACCAGCTCAAGCAGCTCGCAGCCTCCGTGCTCGACCACCTGCGCCGGCCCACGCTGCATATTAGCGGCGGCGGCAGCGGGCGCGCCAAAGTCGCGGCGGGCAATGCATCGCCGGCCAAGAACTCCAAGAGCAGTCGAAGCATCAAGAGTATCCGAAGCATCAAGAGCAACCGAAGCATCAAGAGCAGCAGGACCGATGGGCGTGCAGAAGACGGTGACGACGAGCTCTGGGAGTACGCGACGCCCGAGCCTGACCATCTGAAGGCACCCGAGAAGCCCCACGGTGAGGTGGGACTGAAGGGTGACGCCAACTCACAGGACAAACACAGTAGTAGCAACAACAATGGTAGTGAGCGGTACGAGGTCAAGCGGCAGAGCACCCTGAAGGATCACTCGAGCCTCGAGAACCTGGACGAGCGCGGCGAGAACCACAACAAGACCGTGGGTTCACGGGATCTCTACGATGACTACGACATGGGCGCTGGTAGCGACGAGAACAACATGGACGACGATGACGACGACGACGACGGCCACCAGTTCGCCAAGGCGCTCACGGCCGAAGCGCAGGACGAGCTCGCGTACTTCTCGCAGCGCGTCGGGAACGCCGACTTCAAGCTCGCCCGGCGGCTCGTGATCCACCCGCACGGCCGCGCGCGCGCATTCTGGGACTCGATCCTCGTGTTCCTCATCAGCTGTATGTAGGCCACAGTGTCGTATGTTGCAGCTCAGAGTTACTGAAGCATGGTGCTAACATGTGCCCACGTGTGTGCTATTCTACTAGGGATCCTGGTGTTTGTGCCCTTTGAGCTGAGCTTCCTGGAGCTCAATCCTCGGATTCGAAGGGACCTGCTGCGCTTCGACCTCTTCATCGACGCCATGTTCGTCGTCGACATCTTTCTCAAGTGAGTCATTGGCTATTGCTTCCGATTATATTCAAGGTAGGTGATCGTTATACTGAACAATGGTGTCATCTATTAACTACAGCTTCAACACGGGGATCGAGAAAGACGGCAAGCTGCACTTCTCATTCAGGTCCATCTATCGGAACTACCTGCGCGGCTGGTTCGTGCTCGACGTCGTCTGGACCATCCCCTTCTACGCATTCTATCAGAAGAACCTCTACTCACTGCACACGACGCCGCTGGACACCGCGGCGGCGCACACGGACCTCTACAACTTCTTCCGGATACTGCGACTCATGCGCGTCGCTGAGCTGCCGCACGTGCAGCGCAGGCTCGAGTATTCGCTACTCATCTCGTCTAAGATCAGCAGCCTCGGAAGCTTCCTGTACGTCGTGCTGGCGCTCTCGCACGTCTTCAGGTACTATTCGCTATGGTGTACGTGCTGATGGAACCCGAAGCAAAGCCTAGGCGTAACTCCAACCTACCCTGGCACTCTGTAGCTGTATGTTTGCGCACCTGGCGTTCGGCGACCAGGAACACCTGGCAGTAGCTGTTGAGAACGGTTTGCTCGAGAACGACGACCTCCAGTCCAAGTACATCGCGTCGTTCTACTGGTCCATGATGACCATGACCACTGTCGGCTACGGCGACAGTACGTTTATCTATATCATCAGCTAGGCTTGCTCTATAGCCATGATCCTAGCCTCACTCAACCCAATATTGTTCTTATCTTCGCTTGTCTACAAAGTCACGGTCAAAACGAACACGGGGCGCCTTTTTGCGCTCGCGGCCATGGTCGTGGGTGGCGGCATCTTCGCGTACGGCATCACGAACGTCGTGGCGCTCTTCCAGCAGCTCTACATCGACGAGACGGAGCACCGGCACAAGATGGACCAAGTGAACACGTTCATGCACAACCGCGGGCTGCCGCGCAAGCTGCGCGACGAGATCCGCGCGAACTTTTTCCACATGCGCAAGGCCACGCGCGAGAGCAAACTGCACGACTACGAGATCTTCAAGCAGATGTCGCGCACACTGCAGACGAACGTCGCGACGCTCTTTTGCCAGGAGATGATGCCGCACAAGATGCCCTTCCTCGCCGGCTGCAACGCCGAATTCATCCACGAACTCTATTTGGCCATGGAGGTGCGGTGCTACTTGCCTGGGGAGGACATCATCCGCCAGGACGACTACGGCAGCGAGATGTACTTCCTCTTTGTGGGCCACGTTCAGGTCTTCCTGAGCCACACCAAGGTCGCAGCATTGGGGCCAAATGCGTTCTTTGGGGAGTTTGGCATTTTCAACCCGAAGAAACCCAGACTCGCGACGATCCAGGCGCTCGACTTCTGCGAGACCCACTGCATTCAGCGGCGCGACGTGTTCAGGATCCTCGTGGACCATCCTTTCATGCTGCGCTCGATCAAGAACCTCGCGGCGCTGCGCTCGCGCAAGGCGCTCAACATTTTGTACGAGAGCGGCGGCAAGTCCCGCACTCTGCTGCAGGGCCTCGCCTCCATGTGGCACCAGGAGGGCATCCTGGGCTTGCTGCCCAGAGGTCCGACGGGGGAAGAGCTGCCTTCACTACAAGAATATCTGCCGGTAATCCCGCTGAACGCGAGCGATGCGAGTGTAAGGCGGGCGTCTGTGCGTGCAGCTCTGATGAGTCCTCAGGCCATCGAGGCCGCGAGCCTGGCTGCGGCTGCTAGTGCTGGTCGCAGGCGGTCGATCGTGATCGCCAACCAGGATCCTGGTGCTCTGACTGCGAGTTCAGCGCCGAAACTGACCAATTCGACGCTTGGCAATAGTAGCGGCAACAGCCTCAGCCCCGAGTCTGTGTCCTCGCCCAAAGCGTATCCGCTCCGAGTCCAGGCCAACGGAAGAGAAACTCGGAGCAAACCACAACGGCGCACGTCGATCGATATGGCTGACAAGGTGCGTGTGGCCGCCACGCTCGCCAGTATCGGGAAGCGACGATCCATAGGAGAAGGCCTAGTGCTAAGTCCAAACGCAGATCCTAGTGCCAGCACTACCACCACCAGTAACACCAGTGGCGCCACCACCACTACTACTAGAACTGCTCGTGACGACCCTCGACTGGACATTCTCATCAGCCAGCTGCACGACATCGCCAAGCGCCAGGAGCTCCTCGACGGCCAGATGAAGGAGATCCTACTCGTGCTTGCGGCCGACCACCAGGGACTCAATCGCTTCCACGAACAGTTCCAGCAGAGCACGAGCACCCTGGAAGGTCGGGAGAGCAAACCTAGTCGGCGAAGCTAAAGATTCAATCAAAGGCGTGCACTGGTCTCGTTTGCTACCGTTAGAACACTGGGTAAATGGGCGGCTCTCTATCATCTTCTTCTTGTATGTCACATGGAGGGAGTTCTCTTCGTCTAATACTCCACTCTTGCTGCTTATCCAAAGAGCTCGGGGATTGTCTCGCGCTGCGCGATCTCACCATAGCGCAGGCGAGTGATCCACTGCCGCAGCTCGACCACCGCCGCCTTGCTCCCACTCGGGTACATGGAGATCTTGCGGCCCTTGGCGCTGCACGCGACCACAAATGCTACGAAAGACGTGTGCACGAGCAACAAAGTCAGTCAGGCACAGTCAAGGTTTATACGAATAAAGAGATGAGCAAGAGAGATGCATGCGTACATGGTGTGGCGCCGCCAAACTGCTCACTCCACTTCTTGCGCTCGTGAGTAGTGCGAGACGCCAGATCGATCCAGCAGAACGTGAGCGGGTCGCGCTGGAACTCCACAGCGAGACCCTCGATAATGCTCAGTTGCTCTAGAGAAATATGTCATCGAAGGTTGTATAAGCACAACGATATGGCTGATGGACTATGTGGAGAATGATTGAGAGAGAGGCGTACCTCGAACGCTACAGCCGTGCTCGGCGTTGTCCAGGAAGAAGAGCAGCATGCGCCTCCCTGGAGCATTCAAGTAGATCGGGTTGAACGCGTAGATTGACGGCGCAAAGACCTTTGCGAGCTGCTCCAGCGGACTTGGACGAGGCTCTTCCTGTCATTACAAAACAGTGGTAATGAGTTTTAAGGCTCTGCGGTAGCGTCATTGAGCAGTTGACTGGGGACTTACTGGCTTCGCTTTCGTGTTGGTATTGCTGCTGCTACTGCCAGCGTTTGCCTGAGGTTGCTGCTGATTAACTGCTGGCTCCTCTTTCTGCGATGGGAGGATAATGAAAATCCAGACCAGGAACGCGCAGATTACGAGCGTCATGAACGAGAACGGGAACGGCGTGTTGCTATCACAAGAGGAAGAACCATAACGTACAGATAAGTGAGCCAACACACCGTCGTATGCAGGTTTCAATATGAAGTCAATAGCGCGAACGTACCCTCCTTGCTGCTTGACGTATGCGCATTGGTGTAGGTGAAGAAGCGACACAACGTAGCTCATGGTGAGGTTCATATGCATCACAACACATCAGTCTATACGTCAGACGCACATAATGAGACGCACCTGGTGCTGGTACTGCTGCTGCTGACGGTAGAAGTTCTGCTGCTGCTGGTACTGTCGCGAGTACGGGTTCTGCTGGCGGTAGCCGCCGCCATTTCCTCCGCTGGTGTCGCCATTCACAAGACGCTCGTACGCAGAGCCAATACGCATGAACTCGCTCTCAGCCTTCGGATTGCCAGGGTTCTATCACAGACACATAGACACACATGCACACCAGCTATGAGCATTGTCGTCATGGAGAGAGAACAGCTCGTAGAGCTCTCCACCTTGTCCGGGTGCCACTTGAGCGCGAGCTGGCGGTACGCGCGCTTGATCTCGCTCTCGGACGCCTGGCGCGACACACCCAGCACCTTGTAGGGGTCCTCCTGGTACGTGCTGCTGGCTCTCGCAGTCACGTCATAAGCCACGAGCGCTACGCTCAGCAGCAGCACAAGGAGCAGCTTCAGCTTGAGCCGCGAGCTCTTCATCCTGATCTGCGTCATTGCTTTCATTTTGGGACTCGAAAGCGGTCTCTGAAGCGTTACGGACACAGCTATCTATATCACTTTAAGAGGGGTACATACTTATGAAGGCTATTTAATCACTTTAAATTTTCATAAGTGCATTCATATTGTATACATAATGTACAGGATATAAGTTTAAACATATCATTACTCATTTGCTCTCATCTCACAGTGAATCTGTAAAATGGTAGTATCTCTTTAAAAAGGGTATACATTCACACAACCAGCGTTTGCGCGGGCTTGCACTAATTTTCAAATGGTCAGCCACATTCACCGCCGCGTGACGATGGCAGAGCAGGCGGCCGCGTTGGCTGCGGACGAGAGCGACTTCACCACGTCGAGCGTCGACCAGTTCCTTCGCGACCACGGCTTCGACATCGCCGACCACGCGGGGCTCGAGCTCTCGTCACTCAGTGATGATGATGACGACGGCGATGCGAGCGACCTCAGCGAGCAGCTCCAACAGCAGGCTCATGCCGGTGATGATGAAGGCGCTACAAGGACCCCTTCGCGGCTGCATGTCGTGACGAATGTGAGTCCAAATGATGATGATGCGAAAGAAGAAGAGAAAGAGATTGCTGATGACGCACCGCCACGCCGTAGCGAGCGCCACCGTCGTCGCTCGCTCTTCGACGCGCAGTCCGCGAGCGAGGAGGAGGAACCCGTGACGCCGCACTTCACGCTGCTCAACGACAAGGATTTGCTGCTTGTGCAGGGGGAACAAACCGCTTCAGCTTCAGCTGTGACGCCAATAGTGGAGATGCAGGCTGACGACAGTCACCATGCGCATGAAGGGCAGGGGCACAACGATGACGAAGACGGCCACGACAGCGATGGACGAGATTCACTGGACCGATCGATGGTTCTTGGCGTCGGGTCGGGGTTCTCAGGCTTCAGCAGCAGCGAAGTCGACGAGCGCTCTCGTATTGCGCAGATATTGCATGAGAAGGGGGCGTCGCCCGTCGTGTCGATCCAGCGCAGTCGCGAGCAGCAGCAGCGCCGCAGCAACAGTCTCAGCTCCTCGCCATCTATTATACCGGGATCATCGGTTGACTCGCTTGCATCTGGATCTCGTCGTGTCCGGGATGATGAACTCAGTGACGCATTGGGTGTGACGTCATCGACTCCAGAGCAAGACCCGAGCATTATCACGAGAGCCACCATTAGTTCGCGACTCTCGCGAGCGTCCGTTCATCAACGACGGGCAACGTTTACGACCAACAGACCAAGCGCTGTGCGCGCGTCTCAGCGAGCGTTGTTTGCTACCGAGGACGAAGAGCGGAAGGAGAGCGAGAATGTGGGAACTCGTGAGTCGTTCCAGTCGAATCAGCAGCAGCGACCATCCGTTACGCTCTCTGAGCCGTACATTCAACAAGGTTCTATTGCTTCTCGTGCGGATGAGAGCCGCGTGCGTGCGTCTTCAGTACCAAGTGCTGACGATGGAGGTTGGGGCGACCTGAACGATAAGCTGAGGAAGCACGGGCTGCAGGTGATCACCTTTGAGCGAATCCACGCTGCTGGCGGGATTGCCATGACAGTCCCAAACCGAGCGTCTGTGTTTGACTGTGTCCAAGATGTCGTGCTCCAGTTGGAACGGAAAGACCAGGTAAGGCTTTCATGAGTTCCAATAGCCTGTAGAGGAGATATGGAAGTTGGTTCTTAGAGTTCTTTGTTGTCATGTGTGTGTTGGGACCACAGATCATCCAAGACCTCATTCTCGAGTCCAATCGCAACTCGCGCGAACAAAGCCGAGCAGAGGGTGATCTACAATCAGTCGAGAAGAAGAACGACGAGATCCGAAGTGCGCTGGAGAGTGCCAAAGCTGAGGTTGTTCGGCTCCAGGTGCGTCGCTCGATTGTTTTGTGTCTGTTGCGGAAGAAAGAGTGTATCGCTGTACTGACGGTTGTTTGGTTTTACTGAATGCATCGACAGGAGAAACTAAAGCAAGGAAAGGACGAGGCGGACGAGCAGAGCAAAAAGCTCAAGCAGTCATGTCTAAAGCTCCAGCAGCAGCTCAAGGTAAGCGAGCACCGCGTGAAGGCGAAAGAGGTGCTGATGGACCGAATGCAGCAGAAGCTGCAGCAGCAAGTGGACAAGGAGAACTTGAGCAAGACGCGCGACCACCAGGTGTTCCGCCAGATCCAGCAGCGCGACGTGAAGAAAACCAACCCTCGTGACAGTCGGTCGCTGGAATACATCAGTGTCTTTGAGACCCAGCGCGAGCAGATGCAGGAAGAGATCGACCACTTGAAGAACCAAGTGACTGCCCTGAACGCCGAGCTCCGAGACAAAGAGAACTACATTGCCCGCAAGTCGTCAACTTCAGTGAGGCGCGAGATGGCAACGTGGGATGATGGTGACGCAGAATACGAGGACGAGAACCCAGTTATTGGTAGAAGAAAACGAAGCCAGGCGCCCCCGTCTGTAGTCTCTGACGATATGATGCTGGAACGACTCGAGGCTGCTCGACGCGAACAGGAGCAGGCTGCGGCGAAGCTGCGTCGCCGTGAAGCTGCCATGATCAAGAAAGTGAGCATGATCGAGCAGGAACTGCTGATCGCGCACGAGACAATCGCTGAACTGAAGGAGGAGAATGCGAACCTGACGCTCGAGGCTGAATCGCGACCGAGCATTCGTGATTACCGCCTCTGCCAGCGACGCATTCATCAATTGGAACGCCAGGTTTCCGAGAGCAAGCTGGCGCTGGAAGAGGCGACGGACCTGAATGAGCTGCGCAAGTACATGGGCACGAAGGAGCTTATCGAGCGCGATCGCCTGAACCACCGACTGCACCTCAATCGGCTCAACACGCTGCCACGAGAAACGACACTAGAGGTCGTGAAGGAGGTCTGTCGCGTGCTGAACCTCACCGACATCACGCTGATCACGCCAAGTCTTGAGAAACTCTGTCGTGTGGTGGCGGCGGTGCCTCGCATGGAGAGATTCATTCGCGACGTGTGCGGATTCGTGTTTCTGAATGTTGGTGATACAAACGAAGACGGCAAGTCTGGATTTGAGCTGGAGCAAGTGCTGCCGACCCTGCAGCAGTGGACAGCAGAGCGACGAAAGCTGCATGCATTGGAGGTGAGCTCATTTGCATTGCGGTGGTGACCGCAAGACGCATCATGGATCTCACTCTTGTGTTTGGTGCTCTGTTTCTCTACAGGAGTTCAAGGTCTCGATCATGAGCGAGCTGTGCAAACGTTCGATCGAACCGAGTGTCTTGCCGAGCGAGGAGCATGCAAGTGCCCAGAGCCAGCCATCGAGTCTGTCTCGAGCGGTGCACATTGTGTCGGAGCTCGTCGCCCTTGAGAAGAATGTGCTCCACCATCGCGAGATTTACAGCCAAGCCGCAACGGAACTAGAGGTAAGTTGTTGGTTCGGTTGGGCTGACAGACTGTCTCAATGTGGGAATGAAGCGTACCAGTGTATGACGCTAACCTCGTGATCCGTTCTGCTTCTTGTAGCGCCGCCCAAGCGTGTTAGTGAACCAGATCGTCCGCCATTTCTCCCACCTGTTCCAGGTCAAGAGCGTGGAGGGCGTACTTCCAAAAATCAACGTGAGAACCACACAACTCTCTTGCTTTGTCAATCGGCCGTTAGGCGTTGGACCATTTGCCTATACTGACATCGTCTTGCTGTCCATGCAGGAAATCTACCTCTTTGTGAACGAAATGGAGAATTTCTTGAATGTCGTCCGCGGACTCGTGAACTTGAGTAAGTCGTAAGCATTTTGCATCGTGCATGACGCCTAGAGTTACTTTGCTCATGATGTGTTCTCTTTCTCTCTCTTGTCATGAACTCTTGCAGAGAAACAAGCCTCCGTGACAGTTTGCCTGAACGTAGTTCGAGAAAAGCTGGAAAGCGATGGGCTTTCGCTCCGTCCTCCAGTCCACGAGCAGCATGAGAACCGAGACCCAAACGAGAATTTCGAGCCAAACTTTGTCGTGGAAAAGAACGCGAAGGCAGCAGCTGTCTTAGGTGGAGGCGACCTGACAGGTGTCCGACAAGTGCGAGAGATGACAATTTTAATCCGTGACCTGAAGCGCGAGCTGGGGGCTGCGAGCATGCACGAGATCCTTCCGCGGACCAAGCGACTGATGGAGCTGCTGAGTCTCTCAATCCACAACAACAGCTTCGACGACGAGGACTAACGTGGTGATGGTGTAGTTTGTGTATTGCGATTGTTATGCCGCAACTGGAGAGTTCTATTGACTCTCAATAGTGATCATGCAAAGCTTTCGAACGAAGTGGGATGGATGGTATCGTGAGCTTTGAGCACTGACGTTATTTGTTACGCATAGGCGGCTGTCTGCTATGCTTGAGCTGCAATCTGAGTCGCTGATTGTCCTTCGTATCTCGGCGTCTCCAGGTGCACGAACGACACGTCATGCTCGCTTTCCTTTGGTAAAGTCTCTGTCGAAACTGCGTTGCGAGCCACCACAGGCAGGTGACAGTAGTGGAATCCGAAAAGCGCGGCTTTGAGAGATCGGCGATTCGGATGGTATACAGCGTACAGGAGCAGCTGCAGGACGCAGAAGGCCGTGTTGACCACCGTCGGGATGATGATGACGAGATCATTCAGGAGAAAACCGTAGACGATCCAGATCGCGTTGCTGAGCGCACCCACAGAGACCATCGCAATGGGCATCGACGCGGCGCTCTTCGTGCGCACCACGTCCACGATGGTGGCAAACGGTGACGCGTACAGCAGAAACCCGCACAAGATCGCACACGTGCCGATGGTTTGAGACACGTGACTCCTCGACTGGATCGCGCTGCCTAGGATCGTATACGCGGTCGTTGCAATGTTGAACACGAGCGTGCAGGCGATGAGCTTCATCACTTGGTGTCGCTGGTCCCCCGAGTAGCAGTAGTAAAAGCCGAGGAAGAGTACGCTCAAGAGGCTGCCGACAGCGTATGTGGCCAGCAGCGGGAAGTATTCGCGAACGACGTAGCCGTACAGCATCCTGAAACACAGTGAGCAAGCAGCAAACAAGGAGTGGTGAGTACGAGGTTGAGTTTGACAGAGCAGAGCCGTGCTGTGCTTCGTACCAGGTGTGGTTGTACGACCACTGCGACACGAGCGGCAGCAAGGGCATGCACTCGACGGCCTTCCGTGTGTGGATCCGATACATCGTCGGCGCCGGACTGAAGCACATGTAGAGCGCCGAGACAGACGCCAGGACCCGAACGACGATCTCTCCTGTCGCCATGCTCACTCACTTGCTGTCCAAGCGCTGCTTCGACTGGAAAGGATCTTGTGAACTCGCTTGTGTGGTTATGGACAGAGGCGTCGCATGCCGAGTGAGCAAGTGGGCGTCTGCGAAACGGAAGCCGGGTGGAGATGAAGGATCTAATGGGCTGTCTCTTCATCATCATGGGGTTTCTGCTCTGAATGAGAAGAGCGAAGGGTCTAGATGAAGGAAACCTGAGAATAAAGAGAACCTCGATGACGGGTGCCAGACTCACGGCGCCATCGCACCGTAATCAAGATACGCGAGCCGAAACGAGAACCAGCCAAGTTGAAGAATCGAAAAGGCGTCGTCGCGTACTTCGACCTGAAACGACTCGACACGCACGGCTGACGACGTCGCCTGATGATCTGATGTGCACCCGTTGTGCGTGAGAGTGCTAGGAAGGAAGAGACACTATTTTGTCATTGTGCTCATGGTTCATACTTATCGAGGTGGCTACCCTAGAGCTTGGCAGAGGCACTACTCTAGTCTACTGCTCTATCAGGATCGGTGGTGGCGCCAGCGTCGCAGGTCGCGTCGGTTCCCAGCTCGGGACCTCCAGCGTGATCTTGGAGAGCTCCACCTCGCTCTGGAGCGAAACCGCGGACGACGTGATGCCGCCTTCCTTTGGCGTGACCATAGCTGAGAACGGGATCTCGTGCTTGGCCGTGCTCGGCAGCACGGTATCCGAGACAACAGCTGCGCCTCCACCCTTGCCAGCTGCGCCACTGCGACGCCTCGGGTGGTAGACGAAGAAGAGCACGACCTGGATGCAGCCGAGCACAATGTTGATGCACGTGGGCACGATGAGCACGAGGTCGCTGATGAGGAAGCCGTAGATGATCCAGAGCGCGTTGTTCACGACGCCCACGAGGCACATGGTGATCGGGATCGACACCGAGGATTTCGTGCGCACGACGTGCGAGATCGCCGAGAAGGGAGACGCGTAGAGTAGCAGACTGGACGCGATGGAGATGAAGCCCACAGTTTTCGACACTCCATCAAGGGACTGATCGAGCAAGTGACGCTTGCCGAGCACGGCGTAGATCGTGACGACGGCGTTGCAGAGCAGCGCGACCGCCGTGGCCTTGAGCACGTACTTGCGCTGCTTGGAGTGCATGAAGTACACGGCGATGAAGCCGATATTGAGCACGTCGCCCACGGCGTAGGTCACCATCAGCGGGAACGCGTCGTCTGTGACGTAGCCGTAGAGCATCCTAGAAGCCAAACACATCAGTGAAAAGCGCTAGAACGGACGCGAGGTTACGCAAGGAAAGCAAAAGTCGAAAGATACTTACCACATGTGATCGCATCCCCAGAGCGCTACCAACGGGATGATCGAAGCCTCGCCCGTGTCGCGCTTCTTGTGCATCTTGTAGAGCGACGTCGACGGACTCACGCACATGTAGAGCGCCGAGAGCGAAGCCAGCACCTTGATTATAAGCAGGAAGGTGTCGCCCATGGCTGGTACGTTCTCTTCGAGCACGGAGCGCTGACTGAAGCCTTAGCAGAGAGATTGAGATGTGACGGTGTGCTGGTGCCCAATTGCTTCAACGTAGAGAGGTTCTAGCACTTGTCTGATGTCTGGGAGCTTTGAGAATGAGCTTTCCATTCATCCATCAGTTGCCTGGCCATCCATCCATTCATCCATCTCGATTCCTGAGGGTTGGCGAAGCGGGGGCAAGTGGTGCAAGAGCGCAACTGGAGCCGTTTCACAAGGCCTCCCTCACAGCAGTTGATGGCGTACCCCAGCAGCAACAAGAGAGCTCCATACAGCAGCAACATGTGTGGAGAATGATGGAGAGTTAAGTTGCCGTTCCCGAGGCACAAGAGCAATTGCGACTGGCCCAGCAGCTGGGAGCTCGTCGCCAATCAGAGGAGCTCCCTGGCTGTAGACGAACCGTTTCATGCCCGTCTGATAACTTTGGGGCATGAGATGCACCATGTGGCGATATCTGAGCGTCCTGGACGACTACAGTGAACACCAGGGAGAATCGAGGAAGCGAGTGTTATTGAACTGTTTGCGGTCTCTGTCGTATTGCGGTCGTGGGATGTTCAGTAGTCCGCGAGGCTCCAATCCGAGCAGCTCATTTCGAACGCGAGAGGCGACCATGCGTGGCTGAGAATGTTCGTTGCAATTGAATTCGTGTTACGCGCTCAATCGCATCACGCTGCCATAGGCTGACTGATCACTATAAAAGTAGTTCATGGGCATCTTTCAGAGCCCATGAAAGAGTGCGAGTGACGCATGTGAAGCAGTTTCAGACGCTCTGCCTAATGCACACAGCCAGCCACTGGAGTCGGTAAGCAGTAGAAAAGATGCGACCACCCAGGAGATGTTTTCGTCCTGGTGTGCCAGGAAGCGCCTTGGTTCTTGAAGTACCCTGGAATGCGATGATCGCTTTGCAAAGTGGCGACCTTTCGAGCGTCTACCTGTCGTCGACCTCCTCAATGCGAAACAGCTCTGAGCCACGCGCTGCATGAGCGAAGAGGCTCTTGCTCTGTCTTCACCAGCGTCGACCATGCGTCTCACAAGGGCCTCGTGCATCGCAATTAGCTACTGCTGCGTGCTCCTGCTGCTCCTACCCTGCTTGTATCACGCAGCGCCGCAAGGTCGGCTCGTTGACCATCAACCTCGCGAGCTGTCAAGTGATGTTGACCCCACACACAGCGATCTGCTGATTGGCTTTCTCAATGCTGAGCACAGTGCGGTCAAGCACCAACTGGAGCTCTACAGGCGCAAAGCGACGCTTCTGAAAGCGCTGCTCGCTCAGTACGAAGAGGGCGATGAGCTTGGAGGCGGCACTGCAAAGGAAGCTGCTGCCACAGCAACTTCCAATCAGCCAGCGCAGTCGAGACGCGCCACGCAACTCCAGCAGAGCCGCCAGCGAGCGTACCGCCAGCAACAGCAGCACAGTGCGACCCAGCGCTTCAGCGACTGGTTCGATCTCCAAGGCTGCTATTACCCTCCAGTCGTATTATTGCCATCATCACAGAAGAACAAGTTTAATGGACCAAGCGAGTCCAGCAACCACCACGGTATCCGCTTCGACCTACTCTCGTTCCGCCCGAATGCGAACCCGAACGGCAAGAAGAGCCACAACGCGCAGCGTGGCGGTCGCCGGCCAGCGAATAATCATCTACACGCCCCAGGCGAGCCCGCTTCCTACCCACTGCTCCAGTTCCTCGCAGCCTTCGATATGAAGCAAGGACGCCTCGACTTGCATCACCCGATCACGAAGGAGCTCGTGTGGCAGCACGAGCTGTTCATGGAGCCACGCTCTGTGTCACCGATTACCGACTACTTCTTTGCCTCGGAGCGCCTGTCGTACCTCGCCACCGTGCGCGCGAATGGCCAAGTAACTCTGTACAAGCTGCGCGTGCTGCACAACCGCCGCCTGCTCTCGGGCGACCACCGGATCCCGAGCAAGTCTGATCGTGCCGTGTGCTTCAGGAGCTCCTATAACCAGCAGCTACTGAAGACGAGGAGGAACACAATGGGCATGCCAATCAATCTGCCATGGCGGAGCGGCACCAGCACCAACACGTTGGCTGCGGCCAGCCACCCTCATATCGACTTTGAGCTGATCTTCAGCACGAATCCCCATATCAACAACAGTATTCTTACCGAGAAGGTCGCGGTCGTGACGTTTTTTAGCCACTCGTACGTGATCACGGCCAACAACAAGGCTGAGCTCTCATTCTTCCACGGCGAGAACGGCACGTTCATCTCGAGCCTCGCGACCGACTGGTTCACTCAGGACAGCGGCGCCTCAGGCATCACACAGTTCCACGTGCTCACGACGGGCATTGTGGCCGCGGCGGTCGGCAACCGTATCCACTTTGTCAACCCACTGGAGCAAACGCTCGTGGATGGCGGTGTGACCTGCGACGGCGGTGCAAATGAGAAGATCACGAGCGTCGACAGCGATCCGTGGCGGTATTCGACAATCTACGCCGGCACGAGCAGTGGACGCGTGCTCGTCTTCCGACTGCTGAACTTTGACAGACTCAGGAAAAACGGCAGCGGCCGAAGACAACAACAACCACCACCACCGTTGAAAAAGCTCGATGAGAACGGGAACCTGGTGTACGATGAAGAGAGCGAGCCGGTGTGTGTGCTGGTGGGCCAGCTTCGCCCAAAGCCAGAGCTCCCGTCGTTGAGCCAGACTGCCGCAGAAGTCCAGACCCAGGCTCGACATCAGACTGGAGTGCGAGCGATCTTAGGCTACGTCGTCATGACGACGAACTCTGAGATTGTGCTCTTTCAGACGAGCTACGAATGGCTGCCAACGTACGTCACAGCGTACTCGACACGCTCACTACTGGGACAGCAAACCCAGAACTCAGGCTCGAATACAAGAACCGAGCAGTTTGTCGCACTATCAGCCGCGAGAGACCCGAGCACGCACCCTGTGGCGCTTGCTGTCCACGTACTCGAGCGCCTTGTCAACGACACGACGTCAGTGGGGGCCTCACGACTTCGCATGGACGTGTACGAGTCACTGCTGCCGCAGCCGACGTCGAGTCTGGACCTGGGCTGGCTGCGCGTGCCCATCATGCTGCTCTGCGCCGTCGCGGTCATGTACTGGCAGCAGCAGAACAATAACGGCAGCAACATGCCCGGCCAGATTGATCTGGCGGCCTTCGGTGGTAGCTCGCAGCGCGGTACGAGCTCGGTCGACTTTGACGTCTCCAAGTTCTCGAAGATGGCGGCCGCGCGCAGTTATCCGCAGCACCACTGCGTTTAGACCAGAGGAGCGTTGGCAGTCCACACTATGAAAGAGCGAGCCAAAGCCTAATGCTTCGTACATCTGCGAGGAGCTGCTTGTTAGAGTTAGAGCTGAACCAAGCGCATGAAGCTCTTGCTCGAATGTAGTCGACTTAATGTCAAGTCTAGGCGCCTTGACATTGTGGTGCATGCTACATGCTACATCCTCCTTATTATACAAAATGCAAAGGAGGATGCAACATTTGTCATGTTGAAGCTTGCAAAGAAAAAGGTCAATTTTGTGATAAATCAACACACTTACACAAATATGTAATAAACTATTTATAAATAGCATAATTTTGTAATAAATTACTCAGCCGACTCGCCACAAAGTGCCACAGACAAACAAGCACAAGTAATAACCAACCCAGACGAGCACACTCTCATGGCGACGGAAGGCAACGGCGGACTGCTCGGCCCGGGACTCGGTGTGGGCCTCAACGCGTTCGTGTACGCGCTCGTGGGGCTGCACGTGATCGTGCTGGTAAGAACTACGCTCTCTCCCTTTCTCTCCTACCTCTCTCTGCATTTGGGTGGGTGCACTTTCCTTCAATCCTTCCTTCTTCCACGTTCACCATGGTGGCGGCTCCTGAGCGTCGGCGACTAACGCGCGCATGGTATGATCTGTGTATGCGTGTGCAGGCCTACTGGGTGATGAAGTTTATGCAAGACACTACCAAATCGTCGAAGCGCTCAATTAAGAAGTTCCAGTGAGCATGACGTGGAAGCAGCAAAGCACCGGAAACGAACAAAAAGATCCCATGGAGGCAGGCGACTGGTGACGAATGATGAGCGTGGTGGTGATGGTGATGGCGGCAATGCGAGGAGAGCAACGAGCGACAGTACGAACTATGGATATTTGGATGAAGTTAATGTGAGCGTGCATTGTTGCGATTGACAGCCTCGCTGCTGCTGCGTACGAGTCCTTGGGAGTATTTGTGTGTTTAGTTCGTGTCCCGCGCGTGCGGTGCTTCTCTTCGACATTCCGTCTCGTCTCGCTCAGGTCGTGGTGTCGCATTTTAGTCCTTGAAGAAAATGCGCGCACCGTTGAGCGACCAGTCAAGCAGGTCGAACTCGCGCCGGTTGAGCTCGATGCGCTTGGCCGTGAGCTGTAGCGTGTGCACTTCTTCTTCGTCGTCGATGAGCTCCGCCGTCGTCTCCTTCTGCTGTCGCGCTGCCTGCTCCGCCTTCCGCGCCTCGCGCTCCGCTTGTTTGAGCTGATAAAGGAGTGATGGTACAACAACACAAAGGATATGTTAGCCTCTCATCGTTCGACAAACTGCATGCTGGTTGAAGCCATAGCCCACTCACATTGTACGTGTCCTCCTCGTTCTTGTACTTGCGCACGACTTCTTCGAACCAGTGCAGCGCGTCAAAAGCCTGCAGATGATACAAACACACCACAACAACGCTCATTAGCACTCCAATGCGTCACGACACCACTGACATTTTCATCATTTCGCACCTCGCCCTGGTTGAGGATAGCCAGGATGTACGCGAGTCCGATCGCAAAGCCGTCGTCCGAGAAGTACGACTCACGACGCCGGGTGTTCTTGTACATCAGGTCCTTCGCCTGCACCGTCGTCTCGACAAAGTTGATCGTCAGTGCCGGGATGATGTGGTAGAAGTTCACCAGGTGCTTCTGCTCGTCGCTCGCCGTCACGTCCTGGAAGACCTTCACGAGCACCTTGAAGTAGTCGTTGTTCTCGGAAAAGTTCTTGGCCAGCGTCGAGATGACCGAGTCGAGGTTCTTCGCAGCGATGACGGTCTCGCGCGATAACTTCGCGCCGCTGATCTCGTGTTGCGTGACGTCGCCGGTTTCTTCGTCTGTCTCCTGTGGGAGCCCGTCGCCCGCGTACGCCTCGAACTTGAAGTGCGTGTGATTCAGGTCGGGCACAAACTTGATCGCATTGCTGCAGTAGTTCATGCCGGCAGAGCGCACCATGCGAACATACCCAAGCGCATTGCCGATCTCCGTGATGAGCATGCGGAACTGGTCCAGGAAAGTCTTGCCTGAGTCCGACACGCCCAGCTTGCGGATGTCCTTGTTGAACTGGAACGCGCGCTCGTACGGATACTTGTTGTCGACACTCGGGTCGTCGCGGTGCTTCTTGTACCATCGCTTCTCGCGCTGTAAGTAACTCTTGATGTACTCGTCGAAGAGGAACTGCGAGAAGATGTCAAATTTCTTCGTCAAAAACTGGTACGTAAAGTTCACGGTCGTGTTCATGATGCCCATGCCGTGCGTACGGATTGAGCTCGCGATCGAGTGGATGTTGATCGAGTTGAGATGACGCGAGCCCTTGTCGCTGCGCCGCTCCAGGAAGAACTGCTGGTTCAGGTTGTAGTTGTACCGCGCAACAAAGATCTGGATATTGCGCATGATCTGCAAGATGTCCAGCCCCTGGTCCAGCGAGCCCATCGGCAAGTGATTGTCTGCAAGACTCAGCCCGTACTTGTCGTTCGCGAGGTTTCTCATCTCGCCATACGTCTTCCAATCGTGCAGCGCCACCGTTGTCAGGTTGTAGAACGTGCTCTCAAGGTAGTGAGTCACTTGCAGGCGGAGATCGAGCGTCTTCCCGTGGAGGCGAATGGGGCGCAAGTCCAAGTAGTAATGCAGCACTTTGAAGTCCGCGCTCTTCGGGTTCGGAGCGTCGAGGTGGTCGAGATGCACCGAGTGGATGTGCAGACGAAGGTCGTTCTCGACGTCTTTGCACAAGTTCTCGACAATCTCCTCTTCGATGACAGAATCGATGAACGCTGAGTACGAGTTGACGTACAGCGCATTGTCAGTCTCGTGCTGCGCTCCACGCAACAGCTTGATCGCGTCCAGAAACCCTCCAATGACGTACTGGATGCGGTTCGCCTGTTCTGGTTGACCGTACAGATCTTGCAAAAACGGATGAAGCAGCTCGCGACTCCAGTAGAAGAACGAGCAGTCACACGCGTTGCGGATCTTCCGCTGGAAATCACTTAGCAAGCGCAGCTTCCAGATCAGTTTGATGGGCTCGTCTGCGTTCTTGAGCCCGATGGGACCTTTCTCTGATTCACCGTCTGCCACACTCGACCCGCTGTCCGGAGAGATCAACGCGATTTGGGTGGCGAGATCCAACACTGTGATTCGAGTGTACGAGAACGACTCGCCGCTGTGCAGGATGTCTTCCAGAACAGTCACTGCAGCGAGAACATCGAGCTTGGTGTCGTCAAATCGCTTGCTGGCTTCCAGCTTCGCCTTGAGCGGACGGAAGAACGCGAACAATGAGTGAGTCACTTGACGAATCAGCAGCGACGTGCACTCGGCCAAGATCGGGTTCTTTCTCGCAAACATGAACTCCACAGCCTTGAGGATCTCGATGCACGTGTACAGCGGACGCACGACACGCTTCTGCATCGGGATACCCAGCGCCAGGTGCAGGTTCACTAGCGTGTGCATCATTGTCTGAACACGCTTCGCGAGAATGAGACCCTTCAGAATCAGGTTCCCGCGAACACTCAAGGTTCGTGATGCGTCTCCCATTCCGCGGGTGGTGGGCTGGAAGAACGACTCCATGCGCACGAGCCACGCGTTCAGCTCCATCTTCGCAGACGCAACGTCACCAGGAAACGCCTCATCGAGCGAGTGCAAGTACTCGCGTCGAAACTGCACAATGTCCGCGGGCTGGAGCTTCTTCGAGTTCATCGGCGCGTACTTCAACAGGAAATCAGGGATGTACCACAAAATCTTGCCGCAGATCGTCACGCATGGTGCCTTCGTTTGCGTCTCCCACAGCCGCTTGTACAGTACTGGGTCGGCTGGAACATTCGCTGGAAGCAAGCGTCGGTGCAACACGTACAGTCCAGCTGTGCCCACCAGATTGTTGCGCTCATACGTCTCCGTCGCTGAGTTGATCGCTGCTTCAGCAACCCCCAATCGTGCGCTGATGCAGTGCAAAAATTCGTCCAGAAACACTCGGTTCGCTCGGATGTCGATCTTGGATTCGCGATCACTGCTCGCCCGCCCGCTCTCATCATCGTCGCTGCGGTCTTCATCGTCTTCCTCACCGGGGTCGAGCGACGAGAAGGCTTCAAAGTCCTGCTCGATGCACGTCTGGAACACTTGTGCACTCATGATCGTCTGGTCCAAACTCACGAGAAGGCGCTCAAACTGCTTCACTTTGTCAACTGTGATGTTGTATCGCGTCGGGTCCGCACGCACGTACTGCATCATGCGCTTGTACTTGTCCCACGACGTGATGATGTTTGGGTTGTCGATCACGATAGCGTCGATCGTGATCATCACCTCCAACAGACTCGCCAGCGCGTCAAACACCGGGTGCAGGTGAACAAGTTTGAACGTCGACTTCCAGAGCTTCTGGAAACTCTGGTACAAGCTCGCAAGCTGGTGGATCATGTTGATCGTGATGGCGTTGCAACGGTCCACAAAGTTCGAGATGTCCTGGAAGAACGGAAGCATGCGTCCGATGTGGACCTCGTCTTCACCAGCTTTCACTTCGCCTTCCTCGCCGTGACACGCCTGGCCAAACATGATCAGCGCCGGGTAGAAATTGTCTTCGACGGTCACTTTCAGCTCCGAGATTTCGTCGCAGAGCACGGAGAACACCGTGAGCACTTTGTTGAAGAGCTCGTTGTCTGTTTTGATGAGATCCTGGACGTCGACGCGCTCCGCAGGGTGCAGGAACAGCTGAATCGGGTCCGCCTGTAGTATCGTGCGAATTTAACGAAAAGTGTTAGCGTGGATACAGATAAATACCATTTTGACTCGTGTGAATGGCAAGGATCAATGACGTACCCAGTATCCCCAGACTTCCGACATGGCCGCCGTAATTGCATCTTCGATTTCCTTCAGCTTGGTCTGTACGCATGAATCGAGACGCATGCGGGAGCAGGACACGTCAATAACACAGCAATGCACTAAAACTTGTCCATACAGCGGCATGAGCAGTGCCAAAGGTCCGTACCGTGTGGTCATTGATGATGTTCAGTCCGCGCTGCAGCTGATCGCGAATCGGCTGATCTGTTTTCCACAAAGCGGCACGCACAAAGAGCATATCTGTTATAGACCAGCATAGATGTTTCCCTCTGCGTCTATCGTCTCGTGAACATACCTTGCGCGTCGAAATCAGCAAACGGACTCCCAAATTGGTCGTCGGCGAGGTTCCAGTTCTCTGTGATCGTCGAGAGCGCGTTGCTGTCCTTACGGCCCTTCGTGACTCCAAAGTTCGACACAAAGGACGACTGGCGGCCTCGGTTTCCAGCGCCTCCGCCACCGGCGTTACTGACGCGACTCGACGCGCGCGAGAGGCGAGACGCATTCGAGTGCGAGCGGTTCCGGTTGCTCACGTGGGACCTGGAGAGCGTCGTGAGGCGCAGGTCTCTGGCCGAGATGTCGGACGCGCGCGAGTCCGCTCTCCCCATGTCGAAGCGCGTCGAGTCGGTCCATGACGCCTTCGAGTCGAACCGTGGGCGCTCGTGACCGCCGCGGCGCGGGGACGAGACCACGCTCGACTCGTCCGAGATGTCGGACGCGCGCAACTCCCCTTCCCGGTCGCGATCTCCGCGGCGGCGACCGCTGGTAGACGCCGCCGAGGGCGACGTAGGCTGTGGTTGCGCCTGCTGCTTCTTGGACTTCTTGCTGCTGCTGGCCTTGGCGGCGCTCATTCTCACTTGCTCGCGCGCTCGCCTTCTTCCTCCCTCTTCTAGTGATTATTGCTGTGCTTCAAATTGCGCTGACGCCCGCATTTCGCACTGAAGATTTCGGAAGCATCATACTTTAATCGAGTCAAATGTGTGACTTGATTGAAGTATGGTGCAACAAAACCCCTCCAAATCACAATAAATGCTTTATTCATCATGAATTTTTATTCTTGTTTAAGAAAAGGATAAAATAAGCCATAAAATTAGTAAATCCCAACAATACCGCTTTCTCGAAAAATATTTTCTCACACAAAAAGGGTTTTACAGTGAAAACCCAACGAATGACTCAAGGCGCGCAGGGCTTCGACAACGGTCGCTCTACCATCTGCGTCTTTCGTGATCCTAAAGATCTTCGTCCACACTGGTTTCTCGCTCTCTCCCTTAGTTTTACGGAGTTTCGGCGACACGCGACACGAAAAGTGGCCCGAACACGAGTACCGTGGTCGACAGCAGCTTGATCACGACGTGGAGCGCCGGCCCGGCAGTGTCTTTGAACGGATCACCGACAGTGTCGCCCGTGACCGCAGCCTTGTGCGCTTCGCTGCCCTTGCCACCAAAGTTGCCCAGCTCAACGTACTTCTTCGCGTTGTCCCACGCGCCACCGACGTTGTCGAGGAAGAGCGCCATCATGATACCGGTCACCGTGCCAAACATGAGGTAGCCCGCCAAAACCTCGGCTCCAAGCAGCGGCTTTCCTTGGTACTCTCCAATCTGTTTCACACAAAGCAAACAATCTGTTAGTAAAGGAGGTAAACATAGTGATAGTCAACACATAATGCAAAATGACGCACCACACGGAAGATCAGCCCGACCGCCACTGGGAGCAAGACCGCCAGCAGACCTGGTAACCGCATCTGCTTCAGCGCAGCTTTCGTCACCAGAGCGACACACGTGCGGTAGTCCGGTTTCTGCTTGCCCTCCATGATCCCAGGGTACATCTCGAACTGGCGACGCACTTCGTTCACGACTTCACCGGCAGTGTCTCCTACGGCAGCGACCGCGAGACCTGTGAAGAAGAAAACCATCATGGTGCCCAAGAGTCCGCCAACGAGCACTTCCACTGTCGCAATGTCGACAGTCTTGAACTCTTTGCCAGCGAACTCGGAAAACTCGTCCATGAACGCACCAAACAGGACAAAGCACGCGAGCGCGGCCGACCCGATCGAGTAACCCTTCGTGATCGCCTTCGTAACGTTGCCAGCCGCATCCAGTTTGTCGGTCGCATCACGGACATACTCTGGCTGGCTGCTCATTTCCGCGATACCACCAGCATTGTCAGCGATCGGACCGTAGTTGTTCATCGCCAAGACGAACACCGCCGACGAAAGCATTCCCATCGTCGCCACAGCAGTGCCAAATAGTCCAGCGTGACGGTTGTTTGGGCCTCCAATGCCAGAGCTTGCGCCGAGATGGTACGCACTGATGACAGCGACGCTGACCATGAGCGTTGGAACCACCGTCGACTTCATCCCAACCGCGACACCCGTGATGATGTTCGTTCCGTGGCCAGTCGTGCTCGCCTTGGCGATGCTTCTCACTGGGTAGTACGCGTAGTCGGTGTAGTACTGCGTGGATTTCACAAACACGTACGCCGTGACCATGCCGACGACGCCGCACAGGAAGAAGTGGAACCACGCATTCGGATGCGCGTCGCTGTACAAGAGCCATCTCGTCGTGAAGCAAAACGCACCGAGCGCGAGTCCAAGCGACACGTTGTAGCCCGTCTGTAGCGTCCCCATCGGGTTGTGGTTGCCACGTGCAGACTCTACTTCACTCGGAGCGGTGACCATCATGATGCCGATGCTGCTCACGATGATATCGAAAGCGTGCACGACCACTGGGAAGAACACGAACGCGACTGGGTACTCCAGCTGGGCTTCTCGCGCAAGCGTTCCACCAAGAATCATCGCGCCGATGATCTCAGCCGCGACACTCTCAAACACATCTGCGCTGCTGCCAACGCAGTCGCCCACCATGTCTCCGACGAGATCTGCGATCACTGCCGGATTGCGAGGGTCATCCTCTGGGATTCCGGCTTCGACTTTGCCCACAAGATCTGCACCAACATCCGCTGCCTTGGTGTAAATGCCACCTCCGAGCTGCATGAACAATGCGACAAACGACGCACCGAAGCCGTAGCCGACCATGAGCAACGGGATATCCGTCGGCTCGAGCGTCGACGAGAACATCGTGTAGAGAGAGATGTACAGGATGCTCACACCGGCCACGCAAAGCGTGATGTCGAGCACTGCCGAGAACGCGCCGCCGCGGAAACAAATGAGCAGCGCTTCTCCGTACGATCGTCTCGCTGCACTCGTCACGCGGATGTTCGCCTGCGCAGACACCCACATGCTGATGTACCCGGCTCCGGCTGAACACACTGCGCCGATGAGGAACGAGATCGCACATAACACTCCGAGCGTGATGTTGCCCAGCTTCTCGACACCCGACGCCAGCGCGCTCGTTGGTCGCAGCGCGTAGCTGAAGAAGATGAGCCCCGCGATGCCCACCGCAATCCGCGAAATTGCAGTGTACTGGATCCGCAAGAATCCCTCAGCGCCTTCGCGGATCGGATTCGAGACTTCACGCATCTCCGGCGTGCCGTCATCTTTGCTGAGCACCCAGTTCGACAGGTACAGCGAGAAAATCGTGCCGTACCCGCAGATCGTGAGCACGAGAAAGATCGGTCGGAAGGTGGAGCTGAAGAGCAACAAAAGCAAGCCGACGCCCGATACGACCATCAACGGCGTCTTCACATCGATCTTGCGCGCGTACGCGTGCGACGCCGTGCCGTTGTTTCCAAGCAGAGCATGGTGGTGGTCGTTGTCGTAGAGCCCACCGCCGCCGTTGCCGTTGCCGAACTCGACGTCCGGCGTGATGTGGTGCGGGAGCGACGCATTGTGCTGCCCGACGTACATGTTCATGACCTTTTTCACGTTCTTCCCTTCTCACAATGACGGATGCGGACACGCTCGGCTGCGGATAGAGATGTAGACACAGAGGCGCACTACGCTCGGCTGCTGTGCCGCTCGCTGTCTTCTGTCGTAAGTCGGTAGTAATGAGGCAGACGCAGAGGGAACGGGCGGAGTCACACGCTCGTCGTCGCTCGTGTTGCGTCTTGCTTCTCGGTTGCTTCTGTGGAACTGTGGGGGAGATTTCACACGCGTGGCACGTCAAAAAGGAAAGCGAATCCAGAACGGTCGTGTGGACGATTATCAGAAACACTAATCGAGGACGTCGGACTTCAACTTCCCCAAATGCATGTGGTTTACACAGACTCAGTCACTATTCTGCTTAAATGAATGTGGTCCACCTGAATGTAGGCTGATTAGATCTTGGCCTGTTTGGAAGATGGCCCCCTGTCAGTTGAAGTTTCGGAAAAAACGTGGCCCACGATGACCCCATTTCCGCATTTGCTGCCTAACTGAAGAAGAACGTGAAGATGGCGTCGACGATGGTGCGCTCGCTCGTGCGCTCGGTGACCAAACAGCAGCCGCTGCGTGTGACGAGAGCGTTTGCACCAGCAACCAGCAGCAGCAACGGAAATGCGCGCTCCAACTACACGTTCGCGCCACTCACGCAACTGTCGGAAGATGAGATCATGTTCAAAGACACGGGTGGGTGCATCACCTATTTGATGGTGTCAGAAAGCTAGGCTGGAGCTGTAATTGACGTCGAGCATGGATGTATTTGTGCGTTTGTGCAGTTGCGAAGTTTGCTGCTGATGTGGTTGCGCCGCGCGTGCAGAGCATGGACCAGGCCGGCGAGATGGACCACACCATCACGAAAGGACTCTTTGAGAACGGGGTAAGTGCTGTTGTGTTTGCTTCATGGAGATTGATGGCACTGAGCAAGTGCTGACGATAAGAGTGTTTGCGTGGCAATGATGCTTGATAATGGCAGCTGCTGTCCGTGGAGATTCCAGCCGATTACGGTGGTAGCGAGGCGTCGTTCATGAGCTTGTGCATCACGATTGAGGAACTGTCCAAGGTGGACCCGGTCGTTGGGCTGCTGTGTGACCTACAGAACACCGTCGTGAACAACGTGTTTTTGGTACGTATGTGCTTCTATCTACTACTCTTCCAGCGAGTTTTTGTAGACTAACGCACAAGACTGTTTGTTATTCTGCAGTTTCATGGAAACGACGAGCAGAAGGAAAAGTACCTTCCAAAGCTTAGCTCGGAAATGGTACGTCACTGAACGATTCTTTTAGCTAGAGTGATCGTCGTTCGATGCTCATTGCAAACGATTTGTTTATCCAGATTGGAAGCTTCTGCTTGAGTGAAGCGGGCTCTGGAAGTGATGCGTTTGCATTGAAGACGCGCGCTGACATCTCGGCGGATGGAAGCTACTACACGCTGAACGGCCAGAAGATGTGGATCTCGAACGCCGAATACGCTGGCGTCTACCTCGTGTTTGCTAACGTTGACCCATCGAAGGGTTACAAGGGCATCACGTGCTTTATCGTCGACCGCGACATGGAGGGTCTTGAGATCGGAAAGCCGGAAGACAAGTTGGGCATCCGCGCTTCTTCCACCTGCTCAGTGACGCTCAACGACGTGAAGGTGCCGAAGGAGAACATCATGGGCGAAGTCGGCAAAGGATACAAGATTGCGATTAGCACGCTGAACGAAGGTCGTATTGGAATCGCGTCGCAGATGCTCGGTCTTGCCCAGGGTGTGTACGACCAAACCATTCCGTACTTGTTCGATCGCCACCAGTTCGGCAGCGCGATTGGTGAGTTCCAGGCGATGCAGCACCAGTACGCCGAAGCAGCCTTGGAGATTGAGTGTGCGAGATTGCTGGTTTACAACGCCGCACGCTTGAAAGATGCCGGTCTCCCTTTTGTGAAGGAAGCTGCCATGGCGAAGCTCCACTCGTCTCGCATCGCTGAGAAGACAGCCTCGAAGTGCATTGAAATGCTCGGTGGCATCGGATTCACCAAGTATTTGCTTGCGGAAAAGTTCTTCCGTGACTCCAAGATCGGAACGATCTACGAAGGCACGAGCAACATGCAGCTTACGACTATCGCGAAGATCATCAAAGACGAGTACAAGAAGTAAGTGACTTGTGTTCAGCTCGAATGGCCGAATGGTATGTTGATATTAGATGAAAAATGAAATGTTGTGATGATCAACCAATCCGTCAGCATGACTGCAGATCTTGTTCATTTCAGATGGCGACAAGCAATTGACACCTTGAGCTGGAGCTGTAGAAATGGTGCAAGCTCTATGAAATCTATATCGATCACATAAGCGCATGCCGATGCAGCGGAGCTACGCTACACTTCGCATTTGGCTTGAGCTGAGTGCTTAACGTTGTGCCGGCTTGCGTTCCTACCTGTGTCGAGTCGTCGTCATAACCTTTGACGCTCCCATGCCTATCTCTGATAATTGTTGTCTGCTTGGACATGTCAGATGCACGAGCCATCTCGTTGAGGCGGAACAGCTTCGGAACGAGCATGAAACCCATCACCAAGCTCGTGCACACCAAGAACGAGCTCGCCAGAAACACGTAGAACGGCGCCGCTGCCATGCGCACCAAGTACCCAAGCGGCAATATCACCAGACTTCCCACGAGCACCACCATTGCCGACGCAAAGATCCACGTCGACTCCTGGAAATCAGCCGACACGTTACGAATCAGGAACGAGATGTACAGACCGAGGAAGAGCAGGATCGCCTTCCAGAAGATCAGCAGCGCCGTGAAGATGAAGCTCGACGACTGGCACAGGATGCGGTCCACTTGGCCATGGAACTCCATGGCGTCTTCGATTGTGGTGGTAGGCTTTGGAAACGCGACGCCGAACCAGGCCGCGAAGATGATGCTGTCAACCATGTAGAAGATCGAGAGGAACTTGAACATCATCTTGGTCGTTAGCGTCACGCGCTTCATGGAGCTCCGCATGAACACTCGGTAGACGCGGAGTGACTTGACCACCAGCGCGCCGAAGATGGTCGTGAACCCTGTCGACACCAGCACCGGACGAGAAGCACACAAGAAGTTCGATGGCTTTCCCGCATATACCACGGATGCTCCGCAGATGAGGAGGCCGCCGAAGATCATCAGCTCCAGTAGCTCGAACTGCGACCGCTTGATGATCGGCACGGTGCGCTT
>JAASGT010000341.1:0-29258 GCA_023334315.1 Globisporangium alternatum | reverse complement strand
GATCTTCTTCTACGTCGGCAACGAGGCCGACGTGCTGCTCTACCTCAACAACACGGGGCTCATGTGGGAGAACGCCAAGGCCTTCAACGCGCTTATCGTGTTTGCCGAGCACCGGTACTTTGGCAAGTCGATCCCGTTCGGCGCCGACAAGGTGCTCGACCACATGGAGTTCCTGGCGTCCACGCAGGCGCTCGCCGACTACGCCGTGCTCGTGCAGGACATCAAAGAGAAGATGGCGATCGACGTGCCTGTGATCGGCTTCGGCGGCTCCTACGGCGGTATGCTCGGTACGTGGTTCCGCACCAAGTACCCGCACATCGTGGACGGCGTGATCGCCGGCTCGGCGCCCGTGCTCGCGTTCAGGGGCGACAAGGACTACCCCGTGGACGCCGAGGGCTTCCAGCGCGTGATCACTTTCGACATGTCGGCGGAGGCCGGCTCGGCGCCTAACTGCATCCCGAACGTGCGCAAGGCGATCCAGACTTTCACGGACCTGGGCAAGACCGAGGCCGGCCGCAAGCAGCTCGGCTCGTTCTTCAACCTGTGCGACCCTGCTGGTCTCGCGACCGAGGCCGATGTCGAGAACCTCGTGGGCGCGGCGCTGGACGCCTACGGCAACCTCGCCATGGGCAACTACCCATACCCGTCGCCGTACATCACGTCGGGCACGAGCTTCCTGCCCGCGTACCCCGTGCGTGCGGCCTGCGAGCACCTGCGTCCGGACTTTGCCGAGAGCGACACCGCGGGGCTCATCACGGCGTTCCGCGACAGCATCGGTGTGTACTACAACAGCACGCAGACGGAGAAGTGCTACTTCCCGGCGGCGACCGAGACGAACGACACGGATAGCGACATCAAGGGTAACTTCTGGGGCTACCTCGAGTGCTCGGAGCTCTACATGCCGTCGGTCAGCGACGGCGTGCACGACGTCTTCCCGGCGCAGCCGGCGAACGTGACGCAGCACGACCAGGAGTGCTTTGAGCAGTGGGGCGTGCACCTGCGTCCAAAGTACGCCAACATGGAGTACGGCGGTCTCAAGGCCCTGCGCGCCGCGAGCAACATCGTGTTTAGCAACGGCAACTACGACCCGTGGTCGGCCACGGGCGTGCTTGAGACACTCTCGGACTCGGTCGTGTACCTGCCGATCGAGGGCGGCGCGCACCACTTGGACCTCTTCTTCACGCACCCGCTCGACCCGCCGGCCGTCACGCAGGCGCGCCAGACCGAGCTCCAGCACATCCGCAAGTGGATCGACGAGTTCTATGCCAGGAAGCAATAGAGCTCTTGGTCTCTTAGGTTTGCATAACCAACACTCATGCCAATCAATCAAGACAGACGATGGGCTTTCAAAACTGTTGGTTTAGAGACTCGCGTTCGATTACACGGCGTTTTTCAAAAACTGCGACCGTCAGTCTCACGAGACCGACCCTTGCCGCCGGGACCTCGTATTGTGCTGTGCGACGTCCGCGGCGGCACGTAGATGCCCTGCGGCGTGAGGTCCATGCCCGTCTTCTTGCTCTGCTGCGGATGGGGCGACTGCTGACTACTGCTATTGCTGCTGAACTTCTTGGGCGAGTAGATGTCGCTCGACGTCTGCATGCTGCTAGTGCCACCGCCGCCTTGCCTGAGCGCCGCGTTCTTGTGTGTCGCCTGGCCGTTCGACCGCTTGTGGTTGCTCGTGGTCGTCGGCGGCTGCGCCAGGTACGGATTCCGCATGTAGGACGTGGGTGGCGGCTTTGGTGCTCCACCTCCGCCCCCTCCTCCTATGGATCCGCTCGCGAACGAGTACGGGTGGACAAGTCCAGTGGACGCACCCGCAGCTGCTGGCATGCTGCGTCCACCGCCGTGAGACGTCATGCTCTGCCGCACCTGCGTGTGCTGGTTGATGAATTCCATGCGGTCTGCTGGGACTGCACCGCCACCCATGGCAATCGACTGGTTCTCTGCGATTGGCGGCACACCCAGTTTCTTCCCATAGCCGCCACCACCGTACGGACTCGTGTCGCCGTTCGACGTGGAGCTTGTGCTGGACGAGTTGGACATGGCGCCATGCAGCGTCGGCAAATGGTATCCTCCACCTCCCGTGGTCTGTGATAAGACTCCTCCCACGCTTTTCTTGCTGTTGCTGACACTAACACTAGAAGAGCTCGTCTTGTCCTTGGTGGTGATGCCAGCGAAGCTCGACGGGTACGGCACGGCTGCCATAATGGGCTTAAACGACGGCTTGAGTGCGTTCTTGGCTTGCTGCTGCTGGTCCAACAACGCAGTCGGGTCGTCGTACGCCGACGCAGCGGACTTGACCGACATGGTCGGCGACGGCAACGACGAGTTCACACCTCCATTGCCATTGCCAGCATTCCCCCGTGACGATTTCCGGTTGCGTTTCTTGCGGATGGCCGCCGAGTCATTGAGATCCCGAGCGATCGCGTCCTGGAGCTCAGCCTCAAAGACGTCGCCCAGGTTCTCGAAGAACGGATGCTTGAGCAGCTCAGCACACGTCCAGCGATCCAATGGCTCGTCCTGGATCGTCTGGTGCAAGAAGTCGATCGAGTGCTTATCGAGTTGTGGGAACCGCGTATGGAGCGGCTCGAGCTCGGTCGCGTGCGGTAGCTTGACGCCCACGTATAGCGAGTTCTTCCTGAAAAGCTCCTGTTGGCGGGCCGTAATGCGGCCGAGACACTTGATGATGTGGTAGAGCTGGTCGATGTCCGAGTCCCCAGGGAAAAGCGGCAGACCGGTCGTGATCTCGGCGAACATGCAGCCGATGGACCACACGTCAACGGCTTTGCCGTACGACACGTCGCCCACGAGCAGCTCTGGCGCGCGGTACCAGCGCGTGGAGACGTACTCGGTGTACTTGGCCCCGGGGGCCGCGAGCGGCCGTGCGAAGCCAAAGTCGCAGAGCTTGAGCACGCCGTTGCGCGACACGAGCAGGTTCTCGGGCTTGATGTCGCGGTGGATGATGTTGTGCTGGTGACAGAAGTGGATCGCGCGCACGAGCTGCCACATAAGGCGCTTGATGGCCGCCGGGTCGAGCCCTTCGGGGTTCTTCTCGATCTCCTCGAGGATCGTCTTCTCGACGAACTCAAAGACGAGGTAGAGCTTGCCCTTGACGCGGAAAACTTCCAGTAGACTCACGATGTTCTCGTGCTTGAGCTGTTTGAGCACCTTGATCTCACGCAACGCAGTTTTCTTCACCTGTTCGTCGTCGTCCGACTCCTTGAACTTCTTGATCGCTACGATCTGCCCCGTGACCTTGTGCCGGCACTTGAGCACGACGCCGTACGTTCTACAGGATAGAGAATCAGCGAGCGTGAGTCGATGAGAGCGACACCAGGCATGGACAGATACCACGAGATACACACCCTTCGCCGATTGTGCCGAGGCTCTCGTAGTTCTCCATGGGCGATGACTGCGCGCTCCGTCGTGTCGACGCGCGCAAACTTCCGCGCGCGGCCGTCACCTCGTGTGATCTTTCCAAGCAGGCGGACTTGGCAGACGCGACAACACAGGATAACAGAACAGGCGGTGGAGCGTGGACGCAAATAGCTCGCGTTGCTGCACAGCCACAGAGCGCTCACGCACACAAAGCGACGAAATCGTTTCCGCCACCACGACAGCAGAACAATGGCTGCTTTTATCGCGGTTCGCTGGCAACGGGTGCTAAATTTACCATCAGCAGCTCAACAGCAGGAGACGAAGGAGGGAGTGCACGTGACAACGAGAGATGGCGACCACACTCTCTAGATGTTACTTGTTGTCGCGTGCTACGCTACGGTCTCTTGCGGCACGAGTCCACGGGGCGGACGCCTCTTCTCGCCATTTTCAGATCATTCCGTGATTTTGGTGGTGTCCTTTCGCGGCTAAACGGCAACACGCACTTACTGGAATTCAGCGTACTTTACAGATAGCGTTGATGTTTGTAAGGGTGCGTACAATTGATTCGCACTTTGTCGAGTGTATCATGTATTTCATTCACCGATCTTTTACGCCTTTTGGCGCCAACATGCACATGCCAGCAGCTCAATTAGAGCTTCTCGACTGATCGACTGACTGCATGTGAGGACACGTGCAGAAGGATGGCACGACACGACCACCAGCAACAGCAGCAAGAGCCCACTGACGGGGAGGAGGTGCGTGAGCGCGACCTCGTCGAGGCGTATCTCAACGAGCACGCGCTCGAGCCGTCGCTCAACGACGCGATCAACCAGGTGGTGGCCGACCGACCCGAGGACCCGTTCCTCGTGCTCTCGACACTACTGTACGCCAAGGCAACGGCCAAACGCGGCATCTTCCACGTCGACGTGCGCGAGGTGCTCGACGGCATGGGATTTCCGACAGTGCTCGTGCGCCTGCACACGGGCAAAGGCGTGTTCGACGCGTCCTGCTCGAGCGAGGCCAAGGGTCTACCTGACAAGCCGGATCCACAAGAAGACCCAAGTGACCCTGTCGTGCCACTGACAAAGCAGCGCTTCAATGGACGCGGATACAGAAAGCGCGCCGAGCGAGCAGCGCTGACGCTCGCGGAGAAGCTGGTGAACCTCGAGCCGACGGATCAGCACGCCATCGACTCGATCCTCGTCGTGCTGGAGCCGGAGATCGGGCGTAACATCTGCCACGCAGTGTCCATCGCGGTGTGCAAGGCTGGTGCCAGATATGCTGAGTTGCCGCTGACCGAGTACATCGCCAAGCTGCACGACATGCCCGTCGAGAGCCTGTGTCTCCCAATGCCGCTCATCAGTGTGGTGAACGCCGGCAGGTACGCGTCCAATAAGCTCTTTGTGCAGGAGATCTTCATTTCCCCCGCAAGCGCCGCCAGTTTCGCAGACGCCTACCAAATTGGCGCCGAGTTCACGCAGGCGCTGCGCGATCAGCTCGAGACGCGCGGCGTCGGGTTCACGAACGTCGGCGCGTTCGGCGGCTTCGCGCCGCAGCTGCAGACGCTCGCCGAGATGTTCCAGATCCTGCGCACGGCGTTGGACGAGACGAGGAGCAAGCTCGAGTTCGGGAGTGCGATTGCCTGTGCGAGCGCGTCACCACTGCGAATTGAGTTTGGTGTGGACTTTGCCGCGTCCGAGTTCGTGCTGCCGCCACCAACGCCGGCGTCCTCAGTATCAAACGATCTGGTCATGAAAAGTGGCTCCACACGATCGCTGCAGCCTGTCGGAGGAACTCAAGAAGACGAAGAGACGAGGACGCCGCTGTCGTACAACACGGATAAGTGGGTGCCCGGGTCCACGGGCACGCTCAAGACGAGTGACGAGATGCTCGACATCATCCGCAGCGCCATCAAGGAGCTGGAGATCGCCAGTGTCGTTGACCCGTTCGACAAGGAGGACATCCGCACGTTCGCTGCACTGCAGAGCGGCGAGCACGACGACCAGGACGGCTCAGGCGACAGCGCTGCGTTGCCGCCAGATCCAGGAGCGCCAGTGGCAAGAAAGAACCTGGGCGGCGACCCGAACTGCCGCGTGCAGGTCGTGGGCAAGACGATCTTTACGTACCAGGGGCTCGAGAACCTCCACGAGGAGCGCGCGTGCAATACGATCCTGCTGCATCTGCACCAATTCTCGACCATTTCACGCGCGCTCGAGGCCATCACGGACGCGAGAAGACTAGGGCTCGCTGTCATCCTGGGCGCCGCCGTGGGCCAGACAGACGCAGGGTTTCTTGCGGCGTTCGCGGTCGGTACGGGTATGGGACAGGTTAAGTTCGGCGGACTGGCCAGCGCCGACTGCATCGCGCGGTACAACGAGCTGCTGGTGCTCAGCGAGGACCCTTTCGCACCGGGCTTTGTTACCAATGCATATAGACGATAGCCAAGCATGCCCAGCTGACGTCTTACAGTCAATACGGATAAACAAGATATGTAAACAAGATTCTTGTTGGTATGTATGTACACATCTTACAGACTCGTGGTGGGCGGCAACTCAGTCGTCGTCTTCGTCCTGTAATGACTCCTCCAAGTCGAACGATTCCTCCAGATACTCTTCTTCTTCCTCATCTTCACTCTCGTCGTGATTCAGCTGTTGCAGCTGCTGCTGGATCTCGCTCTCGACGGTAACCGCAGTCGCACTGGTTTGTTGCGTCAGCATGGTCGGGATCACGTCAGTGGCGACGCGGTCTACGAGGTTGCTGCCATTGAAGATCGGGATACGGGTCGACGAGGCGCTTGGGGAGCTCGCCGCCGAGTCAACCTGGTCCAGCTCTCTGTGAATCGAAAGGCTCCCTGATTGCGACGGCGATGTCTCGTCATCGTCGCTCTCATTGTCAATATCGCCGCCGCCGTCACCATCGTCGTCAAACTCGCTTGGATAACTTCGTTCCTGCTGCTGGGGCTCCTCGACTACTTCGAATGGCTCCAAGGTGTTGATCACTTGTGGACGTGGCTGCTGACGGTGGTTGTGTTCATCCATTAGCGCTCCAATCAACTCTTCACCGAACTCATCGTCGTCCGATTCGCCCACGTCCTCATGATGTGTTGTTGCTTGACTGGCCCGCTTGTTGACGTTCTGCTTCATTGAGGTCTGCTCGAGGAGTAGCCGCTCGACCTCGTCCATGTCGTCATCCTCTTCGAGAGCAGCTCGTCGACCGAGTCCAAGTCCAACCGTTTTCTTTCCCAGTCCCAATGGTGCGAGGCTATGAGCTGCTGCGCTGAATGCAGTTGCAGGCGAACGAGAAAGATGCGAAGCAGACCGTTCTTCTTCATCGTCGTCACTGTCACTGCTATCGGAGATCGCACCACCAGTGACGCGATGTCTCGATTCCTGATGATTATCAGGGGCTGTTTTGTTTGGAGTTTTCAGTACTTCGTCATCAAATGAGCTCTCCATTGACACATTGGCAGCGAATTGCCCCATTGGTGGTGCAGCATCAAAAATTGCTTCTTGTTGCGAGGCGTCAAGCGATCCGCCCTGCTCGTCTTCCACGTCGTCATCACTGTCGCTGCTCTCGTCGAGGCTTCGGTCGTGACGCACGTCCAAGCCTTGCACGGCTGCATTTGATCTCATGCTAGGTGAACTGTCGTGTGGTTGAGCATGCATCAGTTCTCCAATCGATGCTTCACCAAACTCGTCATCGTCGTCGGCACTACCGTCAAACACAGAAGAGCGAGCGCCAGTGATGCTTTCGACTCGTTGCGAAACAGTCTGCTTGAGCGCCTGGTGCTTCACCGACGTCTGCTCGAGCAAGAGACACTCGACTTCGTCTATATCGTCGTCTTCTTCCAGCGACACCCGACGGACCAATCCGAATCCAAGAGGCTTCCTTTCCGACGTGTCTGCTGGTCGCGTGCTAAGAGCACTTGGCTTCAGCGGCGATTCTTGGCGAATATCGATGTCGTCGTCGTCACTCTCTTCATCGCCACTTGCTAAACTGGATTTCTTTAAATCGTTGGATGTGTCCTGCTCACCTTTCGCATGCGTCTCGACAACTTCTTCAGTTCCAGCAAAGTTGCTTGTGAGCTCATCTAGTGACGCCTCGTTGAAGGAGTTGTCAGCAGAATCATCTTGTCTGCCACCCGATGCACGAGTCTCTTTGTCACTGCTGCCAGTCGTGAATTCTTGCGAGCCGGCGAAAGATTCATCGTGGTCATCTCGTGCGCTGATGTCCAGCTCGTGCTCTTCAAAGTCGTCAGTGTCGTCTCTACTATCGACAAGTCTCGTCTTCTTGGAGGACTCGGCGCCAAATCCATCTTCGTCCTCCGAGTCGCCATGGTAGGTCTTTCCGAATGAAGCACTCAGTAGCGTTGATGCAGCTGGTTTGCTTGTTCTCGAGAGACTCTGCTCTGCCATCAGCCGTTCCACTTCATCCGCGTCGTCGTCATCTTCATCATCAAAGTTGCGAGTCGCCGCACTCAGAGCCTTCTTTAGAGCACCAGCGCCACCCATACGAGATGAAGGTTGCACAAGTGGAGCGAGCTGAGACGTCTGGAGCTTGATCGGCGCAGCCGGGAGAGATGACTCCGTTCGACGCAATCTGAACTCAAACTCATCACCGTCGTCGGCATTGTCGTCCTGACCGAGACGAGCGCTGGCCTCTGACTTCGTCTGTTGAATGATGTCTTGTTCGCCGTCATCGTGCGAACGCGTTGCTGTCTGTATCAAGTCTGGCTGGTCATCTGACGAAGGAAGCTTACCATCAACAGAGTCCTCATCGCCACCACCTTCATGTTCATCACCGTTCTCGCTCTCACTGTCACTGCTGTCGGAGATCGCATCTCCGTCAGAATGGCGTGCTGAGTCTTCGTAGTCCGTTTCCAGAGTCTTCAGCAGTTGTTCATCGAACGAGCTTTCCAGCGCCTCGTGACCAAGCGCGCTTCTTCCTGGAGTGGCGTCGTCACGCATAGATTCGTGTAAACCATCCAATCGCTCTTGTGAGTCATCAAGCGATTCGTCCTGATCATCGCCTTCCAGATCATCAACGCCATCGTCCTGGCTCTCTTCGAGTCTCTGGTGCGTGTCTCCATGCGAATCTGGCTGATGCTCATGTTGATTCACAGTATGCAGACCCTCACTCAGCACTTCATCCGATGACGATTCGCCAGCTTCAGATCTTGGCTCGACAGCGTCAAAGTGGTTGGCATTTTCATCACGGCTGGCATCAAGAGAAACTCCTTCTTCTTCTTCTTCTGACTCGGAGTCAATCAGCTCGTCATCCCTCACTTCCTCGTTGGCTTCTCCTTCATCGTCTCTGTCCTCGTGAACTTTCGCGATGCTGGTGACCGCAACTGGTTTCTGCGAAGCAAAGCCGGACTGCTCTCGCATCAGCTGCTCCACTTCGTCAAGGTCTTCATCATCGTCGTTTTCAACTTGCGTTCTGCTAAACGACATGTGCTTCAAGAGAGCGCTTCGGCCGCCGAGAGATCCGCTCGCTGCCGCTGACGAAGTGCTGGAGCTATCAACTGCAGAGCCCTGAGCATTTGTCAAATACGTTCGAGCGTCTTCGAGTAAACTGAGAGCAGGAACTTGATCAAAAGAGCTCTCGGACTGGTCTTCATCTCCGGAGACGTCAATGTCGGATTCACCATTTTCCTCTTCGCCGCACTCACGAAGTCGGTCATTCATCTGATGTGCCATCGTCTGTTCAACACGCATCGTATCGACAGTCTGCACTAAGCTGTCAATGACGTTCCCGCCATGATCACCTGTCGATTCATCAAGCTTGAGCTGGGCTTCCACGCTGCTGCTCATTCCAGATCCTTCATGCAGCTCACGCGAGTCTGACAGAGCAGCGTCGTCTTCATGGGACTCATCCATCGAGTCACCGCCTTCCTTATCAAAGCTGTTTGAGCTGCCACGGTACTCGTCGTCGTGAAGAGCCTTCGGCGTGGTACACTGTTCGCTCACGTTTGCCTTGATACCTTCCTTTCTCGACTCGTGGGTAGAACGTTGCAAGAAGTGTTCGCTATCCATCTCGCGTTTTGGGTCTGAAACGACTCCTGAAAGTACTCTGCTGCTCGGTGGAGCATCCGCAACCTCGTCGAGTGACGACGACTCGACAACGTCGTCTCTTTCAAACTCAGCTGATGCGTCGAGCTCTTCATCTTCACCGGCTGCTTCTTCAAAATGTGCTTCTTTGTCGATCTGCTTCAGATCGTTCAGCTGCTGCTCGGAAGTTAAGACATCCGCAAGCAGTATCCGGTCGGCTTTATCCACGTCATCGTCATCGCTTTCTTTGTCTTCTTCCATGTGGTACGTTTGCGGACTTGCAGCAGTGAGGTGTTCTTCTCCTGCGCGCAAGATTGTCGCATTGTCTGACACAAATTCAGCACTTGACGCAGCATCTTGACGTTGAAAGTGTTCAAACTCGGATAAGTTCTCTTCGTCACTCTCGTGGGAATCGAAGCCAGCATCGCGAAGGCTACCACGGTCCTGAGCGACACCCTCGAACTCGTCTTCTTCGTCGCGATCCAGAGCCGACTTGTTCGCTGTGCGGCCGTCGCCTTCGTCTTCGCTTTCTAGATCCGAGTCGATGTGTTGGAAGCCTTGGTCGAGCTCGTCCGTGTGCACAGACTGGAATTGATCCGTCGATGGCCGTTCAGGGCCAGAAGCCGAGTTCGCATCGGTGCCAGCATCTCCGTTGCTCAAACTGTTCTTCTTCGTAGAGTTCTCTTCACCCTTGACACCGTAATCGAAGGCTGCGTTGTCAAGTTCGCGCGACTGGTCCTCGAGATCCGCACTTTCATCGCCGTGAGACTCTTCAGCGAAGTCATCAAGCTTGTGCGCCAACATTAGGCTCTCATCCGATGGCTTCTGTGAATCAGCACTCGCTGCAGCCTCCGAGAACGGATTTTCGTCTTGGTTCACTTCGACTTCCTCCTCTGAGTCAATGGCGTGATCTTCGTCGTCGTCTTCATCATCAAAATCAACTCGGGCTCGACCAGTGTCACCATCACAGTGCTCTCCAGCAGTCGATACAGGAACTGATCCTGGATTGCTGTCACGAGGTGACGTCGTGCTTGACTCGCTGCCGGACTGCTGGACTGGAGAGCTCAATGCTGCGTTGTCACATGGCCTGCCACACTCTACGCTCGCAAGACTGTCAAGCGAGTGCTTCTCAGCGTCGCTTTCTTCTTCTTCACTCGCTTCTTGTTGCAGATCGTCACCAGCTTGTTTCGTTCCGACGCTGGTCTCTTCATTGTCGTTTTCGAAGTCACTGTCCGCGTGCACCGGATTAGTTGCGTCTGGTGCTGGTGATACTTCTGTGTCATCATTGTGAAGAAGGCGCTCGTTTAGCAACCGCGATGAGTTGTCAGGACCTTCTAACTCCGCCTCGCGATCCAACAGCTCCGCAGTCGCGCACCCTTCATCTTCACTCTCATCCTCGCGCGAGTCATCATCAAACTCGTCGTCATGAGCACTTGGCTTTACATCGCTGCCGTGCCTCGATTCTGTGATCAGTGAAGTCGGAACTTGAGCAGAGTGGCGAGTCGGACTGGCGACGAATGCTGTCGAAAGCAGTTCTGGAGCGCTGGTCGCGAGCAACAGCGTCGTGCAGAAGTCCACTCGCTCGAGATCATCACTCGTGCTCGGCTTGGCTTTATCGAAAGCCAGAGACGGTGTTCCACCCATGGTGCGGATCGACAAACCTTCCGCTGCAGCCTCCGTTGTGCTGACGTCGAGAGATGACTCGTTCAGGGCCGCACTGTCTGAGAAATTGCCACTTTCATCGAGACTTCCATCGAAGGATTGCTCGGCGTCGAACTGATGGTCTCGATCCAGACCTTCGTGGCTCTCTTCCAGCAGTTCGTCACTCTCACAGCTTTCCGACAGATCTACTCGCGGCTTTGAGCTCTGGAAATCGACTTGGTCAGGCATCTTGCCAGTCATTGCGTCCACTCCATAAGCAGCTGAACCTGTTTCAGTTGCCGCAGTTTGCTGACTTCGCTGCACCATGGCTTCCTGCAGTCGCGACTCAAGTCCTCGGAGCCTCTCAACCATCTCTGGAGCAGTTTTTACGTATTTACTGACCCAGTCACCGCTATCGGCATCACCCTCATTCGACTCCTTCAACGCCAGAACTGCCTTCAAAAAGTCCGCGTTGAGGAGAATCTCGTCTTCTGCTGAACCGATCTTCGCCACTTCTCGGCTCTTCTCTTGACGCAGGCGATTGAGCTTGTCCTCTTGCTCGAAGACACTGGCGCGCAGGTCATTCCACTCCAGCACCCCGACGCTCTTGGTCAGCTTCAGTTGCAAACTGCGGATGCTTTGAGAGAGCGCGACGATCTCGTGATGGTTCGCATAGATATCCTTGTCGAATTCAGGCACCGCGCCGCCTTGAGCCTTCACAGTGTACACCGCAGCGTGAGTCTCCAGCTCCGAAAGCGTCGAGCTCATCTCGTCCAGCTCTCGAGCCTTTGCAACCTCGATACTCTCCATCTTGAAGCGAATAGACTCGATCGTCGCCGACATCTTCTCGTTTTCTAGGCGCAAGCCTTCGACTTGGTCCTGCTTCGACTCGAGCTGGAGATCAAAGAGCGCCTGCTTCTCATCACACTCGCTCGACTTGCTGTCGACAAGGCGCTCCAAATCCGACTTCTGCTTCCTCAACGTTGCAATCTCGTGCTCCAGATCCTCAGACAGCTTGGCTGAGCTCGCATACTGCTCCTTCAGCTCAGCCTCGAGCTGCTTCACGACAGCCTGCAGATCTTGAATTTGGATGATGTGGGCTTTCATTTGCGCGTCGAGCTCGTGGGTTGTTGCAGCATTTTCTGCAGCCTGCTTCACTGCCATTTCGTAGTCAGTCTGCAGATTCCCGAGCTCCAAGAGGGTTCCTCTTTGCGTCGCACAAAAGTGGCTGAGATACTTCACAGCAACGGCGTCGTCGTCTTCACTACCAGTGATGTCATCATGGGTGTCCGCGTTGAAAGCGCTGGCTGCCTGAGCGACTTCTTTCAGAATCGAAACAAGACGCTCCTGCAACTGCTGCTCACGTCGCTGAGACTCCTTCAGAGAGCTCGTGACATCAGCGATCTCAGTTGCTATCGCTGACTGGTACGAAGTCTTTGCCGCCTGCGAGTCCAACTTGATCACATCTAGCTCACTCTGCAGCGCCAACATCGTTGACTCGGATTCCTCTTCTCGCGCTTTCGAGTTCTCGCGTTCATGGTCAAGCGCAAGCGACAACGACTCGATCTCACTCTTCAGCCGACGCTCCATCTCTTCTTGCTCAGACACCATCTCGCTCAACTTGCGTCGGTTACCTTCGTCAGCACGCTTGCTCTCGGCCAGTTCAGTCTCTTTGTCTTGAAGCTGACTGGAGAGCTCGTCAAGCTTGCTCTGCATCTCAGCCTCTTGCGCTACCAGCTTCTCGCTCAGCTCTGCCTCTTTGTCGCTAGCTTCAGACCTCACGTTCTCCAATTCGACCTGAACGCTCTCCAGCTCTTGTTCCAACTGCGACTTCTCCACTTGCAACTCTTCGATCTCAGTCGTACAGGCAGTGATACTCGCACGAGCTTCTTTGATCTCGTCCATGAGTGAAGCCAGTTCTTCAGAGTGCGAGCTCTCTTGACCCTTGAGCTGAGCCTCCAGCCTTGAGATGTTTGCCTTGAATCGCTCAAGCCCAGCTCGCGCCTCTTCGAGCTCTTCCATTCTGGTCGCAACGTTGCTCTTCATCACTTCCATTGCCTTGTCGTGAGCGAGCTGGGTCTTCGCTTCGTGTTCCTGGATGATACGAGCTTGCTCAGAGTGAGCACGTTCAATGGTTGCCAGAAGTGACTTCTTCTCGTCCGTTAGCTCTCGAAGCTGCTCGCCAACGGCCTCAAGCTCGCTCTTCTCGACCAGCGAGTCTCGCAAGCGACTCATTGCCTGGTCTTTCGCAGCAACCGCAGCATTCAGAGCCACGATCTTCACCTCGTACTCGGATGACAGCTTGCTGATCTGCTCTTCCAGCGACAACCGCTGCTGTTTCTTTGCAGCGACATGCTGCTTCTGCATTTCGGCAATCTCTTGATTCAGCTCGTCAACCTGCAGTTGACTCTCCAGCAGCTGCTGCTCCATTTCCTTGCGCTTGTTCTCCGCTCCGTCAGCACTCTTCTTCGTGGTAGCGTCAGGTCCTCGACTTGTGTCTTCCTTCACGTCACTAGGCTGAGGGTTCGCTACCATCGCCGAGGCCGCTTTCTCCATCTCTTTCAGTTTCAGCTTTGCGATTGAGAGCTCATGCTCCTTTGTCACCTTTGCGCGCCTGAACGCCTTCGCGTCTCGCTTCGTGCTCTCCACGAGCTTCGCCGCTTCCTCTTCGCTCTTCTTCAGCTTCTTCACCAGTGTGTCGACTTGCACTTGCTTCGAGTGCAGCTCAGTCGTCAACTTGTGCATCTTGAGCTCCACTTCGTTCTCAAGACTACGCATCTTCTGTCGCACAAGGTTCATCTCTTGTCGCGATTTGTGGATCAACTCGTTCTTCTCGGCATTTTGAAACTTCTCTTTTGCGAGAAGGGTCTCGAGAAGTGCGTTCTTGCCTTGCGCAATACCCATGAGCTTGGTCTCTTCTTGAATCCTCTGGACAAGCTCGAGCCGTTCGAATTCCTTCAGCTTCTCGTTCTCTTCCAGCTTGGCATGCAGCGTCTTGAGCTTTGCTTGGAATTGCTTCTCCTGTTTCCCGTAGCGTCGTTCCAGCTCCACTTTCGCAAACGTCAGCGTCTCCAACTCGGCGACAGAGTGCGCAAGCCGCTGGCGGAGCTTCTCGTTCTCTTTCTGCTGCGCCACGTGAGTCGCGTTCTGCTTGTAGAGAACATCCTGGCGCACTTTCGCAATGTCGTCGTGCAGAACCTTCGTGTTCTCTTCCACTTTCTTCTGCTTCTTGCTCAGTATCGCCATCTGCTGGTCCACTTTCACGTTCTTCTCCTTCGACAGGATGTTCAGCTGCGCGATCTTGTCCTCGAGCATCGCGGCGACGCGACTCTGTTGCGCATGGAGCGCCTTTGTCAGCTCTTGCTTTGTCTCGGCGAGCTCTTCACGAATCTGCGTTGACGACTGCTTGAAGTCGTGGATGCGCTTATCCTGTCGATCCAGGTAGCCATTGAGCTGGGACAAGTCCTCCTTGAGCTGAGCGTGGGCGTTCTGCAGCGGGACTATGTCAGTTTTCCGCAAGCTGCTCGCTTGAAGCCGTTGGATATCCTCGACAAGCTCGCTCTTCAACGACGCCATCGAGTCTGCACGTTGGCTCTGAAGCGATTTCTCCAAACTCTGGATTTTGGCCTCAACCTTCTCGCTCACAAACGCAATACTCTGGTTCATCCGTCCTTCAAGGTCGTGAAGTTCTCGTGGAAGTCGGATGTTTAACAGATTCTCTACCGCCTTCATGTCGACGAAGCTCGACTGGTGGCGTTCCACGACCGAGAGCTTGTCGCGGAGCTCCTCAATTTTCTCATCGTGGCGAGGACGGTTCTTCAGCGCGGTCGCGAGGCTCTCCAGGTTGCTCTCGAGCGTCGCCATTTTGTCCTGTAGCGTCGTAAAGCTCTTCACCTTTGCTCTGATAGACAATGACGAAAGATAGAAAACGGACGCGTTAGCCACCAGCACACAGACTCTAACACAACATTCACAGCCACACAAAAACTCGTACGTAATCTCGAAGAAGTCCTGGTCCATGCTGACCTTCCAGCCGAGCAGCGCCGCGCTGTGCTTTTCGAGGCGCGTGATCGCGTCCGCGTTCTCCTTCAGACTCTGCAGCACGCCGGGCACGTTACTCATCTTGCTCAGCACCGAGTCGCGCAGCTCGGCGAACTTGTGACTTAGCTGCGTTGTCTCGTTGGTTAAAACCGTGAAGTCCGTGCGCAGGTCGCCGATCTTCTTCTCAAACACACTCGAGCGCGACGAGATGTTCACCTCCAAGCTATACACAATACAAATTCCCATACAGTCGGATATTAGCAGGTCAACCAGTGTAAAGCGCCACATTGCCATAGAAACCCACTTCTTTTTGATCTCGTCGAGCACGTAGTTGGGGATATCGCTCGGCATGTCGGCCTCATGGACGCGGATCGTCGCCCCCGCGCTGCTGGTCGCCTTGAGCGTCTTGGAGCTCTCACTTGCTCGACTGGCGCTGCGTCGCAGCGAGCGCGAGGTCGAGTGCAGGTCGTCGCTGTCGTAGTTGGCTTCTCCGCGACGGGCATCGAGCATCGCAGACGCTCGTAGCCCCGTGTCGGCTCGGCCACCGCGCGGGTCGCCCATGGTGCTCGCGAGCTTCCTGTGGCTACTACTCGACGCGGATGACATGACGCGTGGCCGGTAGCTCGACGCAGCAGCGTCCTCCGCCGCATACCGATGGTGCACGGCCGTGCGCAGATCCGCCGTGTTACCGACGCTCGTGCTGCTGGCGCGCGTTGTGCTCACATCATCCGTGCGCTTCTCGCCGATACGGCGCAGCAGCTTGAGGTTCTGGTTGGTCTTCTCGATGATCGACGACAGGTCCGACTCCCAGTCATTGTACGACGCGCTCATTGAAGCGCTCTTACTGCCGACTGTGTCTTCAGGTGCGCGTCCAATTGCCGAATGAGTGAGCGCTTCGCTGTTGTTAAACACACGTCGTCACGCACGACGCTGTCGGACCAAACGACTGTGCTTCGGGCTTCCCGTGCTCACTCGCTTGCTTTTCTCGCTTGCTTTTCTCGCTCTCTTGTCTCTCGTCAGACTGTCATCTTGGCGTCATCGGGAACCGCCGCTGCGTGCCATTGCAACGGCTTCAATCGCATGCGCGCCCTTTGAAACGGCTTTCCTCTGATTTGTTGCGACAGTGAATGCTGTACTCAACCAGACATCCGGTATAATGTACAGCTATACATTTGACAGTACGAAAGTTGAATAGCGAATGCTCCTTTTTGTTGTATATTTTGTATACACTAACTATCAAATATCCGAATACACGTACAAATTCGTATATTACGTCGAGCACAGCATCCAGTTTCCCTGTTGTTTGACTTTCTGTTGTTCAAATGCGCGTCTGGGCAAGGTGCAAGTTGCCAGCGCCACTGGCCTGGAACTGCGACTGATAGCGCTGGAAGTGCTGGGCAGTGCGCATTTGGTGCGCCTCGGATGCGCAATACGACGTCAGCAGATGTCGTTCCGCTCCATCCACCAAGAAGTAGCCCACCTGCACATACAGCAGCGATCCCCACAAGCGACGCGAACGAGGTGAGCTTACGACAACAACACGGAGAAACCAGCTGTATGGAAAAGAAGGGAGGCGAGGAAATGCAAGCCTTCGTGTCTTTGCTGCCCGCTAGCACTTGCGTGCGTATACAGTACCTCGACCATGGGCTCGCGGCACTCGCTCAGGGCCACCGGGTAGTCGAGCAGGCGCGCGAGCGCTTCTTCGCTCACCACGTGAAGCTGGGCACTCGCATTAGCGTCAGTGCCTTCGATAAATGTTGAATGGACCTCTCGGAGTCGCAGGCTCGCTTTTGCAGCAGCGAGGTGATCGGTAAGGCTCTCGTCAATGAGCACGAGGTCGCCGCTCATGTCGTACTCGGCGGGGGTCTGAACGCGATCGCCGACGGCATACAACGCTGCCGCACATATACCTGTCGTACTGTGCTCCAGTACGCCACTCGGAATGACCACGTCGCTCACGAAGCTGCGTCGCCATGGTGGCGGGAGGTTGGAGAACATCACCATGGGCTTGAGGCCGCTCAGCAGGAAGAGCACTTCGCCAAAGAAACACTGCAACAACACGCAGCGTCACACGTATCATCATCATTAGTACCAAGAGCTACAAAGCCATCACCATAGAGCAAGGATAGCAACAACACTGCATGATTAAATACCATTGACTCAGGCTCGAGTCCATGCTGCGCCACGAGCACGTGCAGCTCGTGCTCCGGCTGCGCGCGCCACCAGCTGGCTTCGAGCGCGCGGAACTTGCCACAGACCTGCAGCGCACCACACATCGCGCGGTGACTGCTCTTCCAGTGCGCGCCCTGGCACGTCTTGCAGCAGTAGGCGACCCATTTGCAGCGGCTACAGCGCGAGAGCCTGGCGCTCTGCTGCTGCTGCGCGTGGCAGTAAACGCACCGTTCACTTCCTGATGCCATCATTCGCTTTTTGTGCCTTTTGTGCGTCACAAAAGTGAAAACCCCCATATAAGCCCAACCTGCTGGTCATTGTGAAGAGACCAAATGAGGCCATTCCTCTCCACATTGTGCCTTGCGGCTTTGTGTTGATGTCGAAGAGCTGCTGAAGCGGAGGCAACCGTTTACATATCGTACCATAGCATAGCTGGCGCATTCGTGCATATTCAATGTGTGGCTCTCAATTCGTTATCTAATACTTGCCCACTATAACTCTGTGTTGACGCGACGAAATTCAATCTCCAACATCATCCTGCACTCACGTCTTCACTTCTACACTTACACTACACAGAACCAACTTCTCTTCTTACTTATCTTCACTTGTAAATACATACATGAATACACTATGATCCTACACTCCTATATTCACTCAGCGTTCTTCACTCCTGATGGCGGTGTCCTGCTGTTGTAGTCCTCGCTGAGCATCCAGTTGATGCGAGTACTCAACGAGGAAGCGATTTGAGCCAACACCGAAGACGTCGCCGTGCAGGAGGTACCGCCGCTGGCTCTTCTCGCCACTCGCGCTCAAGCGCACGGCCGTGCCGTTCGTACTGTTGAGGTCCGTGATGTAGAAGCCGTCGCCCAGGTACGAGATGACGCTGTGGCGTCCCGAGATTGAGCCGTCGTCGGTGATGCAGAGCGCGTTGCTCGAGCGCCGTCCGAGCGTCACGGCGGTCTTGCCGATCGTCTGCCCGATGCCCGTCAGCGGCCCTTCCGTGAAGCAGATCCGCAGAAATGGCGTGCCCGTCGCGAGGTTCTCGTCGATCGCGACGACCTCGAACTCCGTGTCGCCGAGCTTCACGCGGTCATTGATGCGCAGGCGCTTGGGAGTGTGCGGCTTGAGGAACACGTACGTGCCGGTCGTGCTGCCGAGGTCCTGCAGGAAATACTCCTTCTCCATCGGGTCGTACTGGATCTGGAAATGGTATCGACTCACGAACGGATCGTCTGAGACGATTTGGTTGCTCTGATGACGACCGCCGCGCGCCCCGACTCGCGGGTTCAGCACGATCTGCTTGCCTGTGTTGGTGCGCGACGCTGTGGCCGGCACCCCCGACTCGGTCTGTGTTGAGTCTCGTCGGACTGGTTTCGCACTTGCGTACGGAAGCTCGTTGCGCTCGGGCGAGAGCGACGTGACCACGAGCATGTCGAGCTCGTCGAGCTCGCGGTCGATGCCAAAGTACCCCCAGCTGTGGCGCCGCTGCTGCGCGCGCGAGCGCTTGCGCTGCTTGGATTTCGTCTGGTGGTGCTCATGGAGCGCCTGGATCTTCTCGACGATACCAATGACGCGCCGTCCGATGCGCTTCAGTGGGAAGTGTAGGCGGTACTGCCGCGACACAATGAGCGCCATGAACCATGCGCCCATGATCACCACCACCAGCGCGTACCGCACGTACGTCGACCTTGTGTTGGTCGTCATGGTGGTGCTGAAGGTCTGCGACACGGCGGAATCTGGTGACAGGAATGTGTCACGTAGCAGACCATCATCGTTGACAGCTGCAGTCGCCGCGAAATAATTGCTCGCCGCGTTCTGTACGTACGCGAAGGACGCGACGATCGCTGAGGAGCATGCGGTGGCGTGCAACCAGTTCCACTTCACCGCCGGCGGCGGTCGTCTACCGCCGATCTGTCCGCTGCTGTCGCGGCGACCGAGTGCGTCGCCGATGCTGCTGCTGCTTCCGCTGAGGGTGCGCACGGCGCTCTGCTTGTTCATCAGGACCACCAGCTCACGCACGATGCGAGTGATGTGCCGGGCTACGGATGTGTCTCTGCCTCGTATGAAATGACGTCGGGCTTGTGTCGTCCCGTTGGGCCTTCTTCTCCTTCTTCTCCCTTTGAATCTACCAGCCTGACAATGACCGAGTATTATTGTGACGCTCGCTGGTAGGGCAGTCAAATGGGAGCATTCTGTATGTTGCGCGAAGGTCGCGTGTTTGTGCAATAAGTGTGCAAATGTTGCGCGAATGCAAGTTACTTCACAGGTCGCACGAATGTCGTTTGAAGAAGCAAACTGCCACGTCGCCGCACAGACATTCCGAAAAAAGGCAATTCCACATTTTCGAGCGATTGAGAAGAGTGCAGCGAAAGACATGGGGCTGCTGCTGCTTCTCTTCGCGCTCGCGGCGGCGTACCCGGTGATCGTCATCGCCGTGTGCGTGCTCTTCATCTACAAAGAGCGTAGGCGCTATGCGCGCCACCACCTGGTCGCACAGAGCGACGCGGCGGACCACCACTCGGGCGAGAAGACCGTCACGATCGGTATCTTCCACCCGTACGCGAACGGTGGTGGCGGTGGCGAGCGCGTCATGTACTGCGCGCTCATTGCGCTCGTCAAGTATTTCCAAGAGCTCAAGGAGGAGAAGAAGAGCAACAGCAGCACAGAGAGCGAGGGGCAAACGAAGGAGACTGCGTATCGTGTGGAGTTGCTGCTCTACTCGGGTGACGACGGCTTTTCTGCCAAGCAGCTAATCGACCTCGCGGCAGAGCGGTTCAACCTTCCAGACTTGCAGCAGTACCAAGTGGATCTGTATGTGCGATTAGTGCCGCTTGCGAACCGTGAGATCCTCGATCCTGGGCTGTATCCGCGCTTCACGCTGTTTTGGCAAAGTGTCGCGCACATCCGATTGGCGCTGACGGCGTTCGAGACGAGTGAGAAGCTCGGGCTGTATCCACGCTTCTGGATCGACACAACCGGCTGTCCGTTCTCGTATTTGGTGGCGAGCGTGCGCTTTGGCTGCACCGTGGTTGCGTACGTCCACTATCCGATGATCTCGACCGACATGATCTCGAAAGTGCAGCAGCGCTCTGCCGATTTCAATAACAACGCCGCAGTCGCGTCCAGTTCGTCGCGGTCGTTCGCAAAGTATGTTTACTACCGCATCTTTGCCGGCGCGTACACGCTCGTAGGCAGGTACTGCACGGACATTGTGATGGTGAACTCGACGTGGACGTTCAACCACGTGAAGCAGCTCTGGGGCGGACGCCCCGTGATCGTGTACCCGCCGTGTGGCTCGATGGAAGAGTTCAAGAAGTTCAGTATCGACAAGCGCGAGCCACTGGCGCTGTCCATTTCGCAGTTTCGACCCGAGAAGAATCAGCTGCTGCAGCTCCAGGCGCTCAAGGTGCTGCTCACGAAGTACGCACCACAGATGGAGACTGCGCACAAAGATTTCCAATTGGTGATGCTCGGCAGCTGCCGCAACGCAGACGACGATACTCGTGTGGAGACTTTGAAGGAGCACTGCATCGAGATGGGCTTGTCGAAACGAGTCAGGTTTGTGGTGAACGCCAGCTTTGCGGAACTGAAGCAGTACCTTGCAAAGTCGTCGATCGGCGTGCACACCATGTACAACGAGCACTTCGGCATCAGCGTCGTGGAGATGATGGCTGCAGGCTTGGTCGTGATTGCGAACAACTCTGGTGGTCCAGCTGCAGACATCGTGCGGGAAGACACAGGATACTTGGCACTGACTGCGGATGAGTATGCGGACAAGATGTTTGCGATTCTCGAGCAAGAGTCGAGCCAAGTTACAGAGATGCGTTCCAAGGGCCGCAACTCGTGCGATCGTTTTTCAGACCAAGAATTCGGCGTCCAGTTCATCGCAGCAATGGAGAGTGTGCTGCGTCCCGTGCGTGGCAGCGACAAGAAATCTGCGTAAATCAAAGAATTGCTGTAAGTACATGTGGTGTTTTGCTGATCTTGAGGCGCCTTGTTGCTGGCGGGTGTGAATGATTTTGCCTCTATGTCTGTATGTAGAAAGGATAATCAGAATCGAGCATGAAGTGTTTAGCAAGGCGAGCTTGGAGTTGAGTGACTGATTCTTCTGACTGACTTGCACGAACGTGTGGCTGGCAAAAATCACAGGGAAGTTAGCAAAAGATAAGTTGGTGATATCATGCGGGTCGTTTTCGCGCCTGCCTCACGGGAGACTCGAATTCGCCCATCGGTGAGAACTTTTGATCCTTTTGTGCATGAAGCTCAGTTTAAACACAGGCTGCAGTCCCTGATTTGCATCCGTTTCAGTTCGCAGAGGTAATGCCGCTCAGAGTTTGCATGTCCGTTTCTATCCAGCACAAACGCGGGTCCGCAGTCAATCTATAGCTCGAGGGTGTGGAGAAAACAAGTGTAGCAGTTTCGGCACGACCTCAGCAGCCAGAAGCCTGACAAAGATAGAGCAGATGCCTCCTGCACGCACAAGGCGCCTCTAGCTCCAAAGAGCGCGTGAAAGTGAAACGAACGCCCAGCCGAAGCGACTACCCGTGCCAAGCGCCTGTTCGCCTTCATTCACAGTTTGGACCCGCGAGAGAACTGACCGTGGAAACCTCCGTGGAGCTCGGGCCCCGCACTTTATCTCGCAGACTCTCGTAGGACGCAAAGCGTTGGCTGTCTGCAGGTGCTTGAACGATGACCCAAGATGCCGGCCATCCGCGGCTCTCGTCGGCGGAGATCGTCGCTGTGACGACGGAGCTGCGCCATCGCCAAGCCAACCGCCGCAAGAAGAAAGATGGCAAAGGCAAGGAAAACCCGGACGACGCCAAGCGCGAGCTCGTGATGGAAGAGCACAAGATGAGCGTCTCGGAGCTTGTTGCTGACCTCGGCACGGATGCTGCGAACGTATGTTTTGGATTTTGTATAAGGAGCGCGATTACGAGGGCGCTGGAGCTAATGAGGTTTTGTTTGACAATAGGGTATGAATCCGCACGATGTGGAAACGCGCCTGGAAGCGGAAGGCCTCAACCGTTTGTCTCCACCCAAGCAGACCCCTGAAATCGTCAAGTACTTTCGCGAATTGACTGGTTTGTTCAGTCTCCTGCTGTGGCTTGGTGGCGTGCTTTGTATCGCCATCTACGGCATTCAAGGCGACCCGAACAACCTGTACCTGGGCATCGTGCTCTTTCTCGTGGTTATCATCACTGGCACGTTTTCGTACTTCCAGAACAGCAAGTCCTCAAACCTGATGGAGTCGTTCAAGAACATGATGCCGACAGTCACGACGGTGATCCGTGAGGGCAAATCGCAGAAGGTCGACGCGACGCAGCTGGTGCGTGGTGATGTGGTGGTGTTGAAGGGCGGTGACAAGGTCCCAGCAGACATCCGAGTGCTGGAATGCTCGGACGATCTCACAGTGGACAACTCCTGTCTCACTGGTGAGCCGGAGCCGCTTAAGCGCATCCCAGAATGCACCGACGACAACCCGCTGGAGACGAAGAACTTGTGCTTCTTTGGCACTTTCATTCCTCAAGGTTCGGGCAAGGGCGTTGTGATCCGCGTGGGTGACAAGACTGTGATGGGGCGAATCGCAACGCTGGCCACAGCGACCGGTAGTGATATGACGCCTATCGCGCGTGAGATCAACCACTTCGTGCACATTATCGCCGCCGTGGCGGTGACAATCGGCATCATCTTCTTCATTATCGGCTTCATCATCAAGACTGATCCGATCACGAACGTCGTGTTTATGATTGGTATCATTGTCGCAAACGTGCCGGAAGGACTTCTTGCAACGGTGACTGTGTGCTTGAGTTTGGCTGCGAACCGAATGGCTCACAAGTCCGTGCTCGTGAAGAACCTGGAAGGCGTCGAGACACTCGGATCCACGAGCTGCATCTGCTCCGACAAGACTGGAACGCTGACACAGAACGTCATGACGGTCGCGAATGTCGTGTACAACAACAAGATATTTGATGCCGAGTGCTCGATCACGCCCGTTGGCAGCTACGACGTGAAGAACCCGTCGTTCGAAGCCCTTCAGCGTTGTGCAACCTTGTGCAACAACGCCGTCTTTGACGAAGAGTCCAAGTACGAAAAAGTGCTCGCGGCGGATGGATCTCTTTCTCGGGGCAAGGCAAAGCCGTTCAAGGAGTCGTTCACGACGAGCAATGGCACAACGCTGGACAAGGTTGCCTGGGAGACGATTGGCGATGCTTCGGAGTCAGCGATGATTAAGTTCTGCCACGACAAGCGAGACATCATCGAGTACCGCCAGGCGAACCAAAAGATCAAGGAGATCCCGTTTAACTCGAAGAACAAGTACCAGCTCTCGCTTCACAAACAGGAAAATGACGACAGCAAGCCGTCGTTGATGGTGATGAAAGGAGCTCCGGAGCGAATCACGGCGCGATGTGGAAAAGTGCTCATTGATGGTGAGGAAGTGGAGCTCACTGCCGAGCGACTCGCGGAGATCGAGGAGTGTCAGCTTGAGCTCTCAAAGAAGGGCATGCGCGTGCTGGGCTTTGCGCAGAAGGTTCTGGATCCATCGATCTACGGCCCTTCATACGAGTACAACACGGACAACCCGAACTTCCCGCTGGGTGAGAAGGACGTCGATTACGAGATGGTGCCGAAGCCCGACTCGAAGATCGAAGAGCCGCTGTGCTTCATTGGCTTGATGGCGCTGATCGATCCGCCTCGTCCAGAAGTGCCTACTGCCGTGGCTAAGTGCAAGACTGCGGGCATTCGCGTCATCATGGTGACGGGCGACCACCCGATCACCGCCAAGGCGATCGCGCACAAGGTTGGCATTCTGTGGGGACAGACGTGTGAAGACATTGAGGAAGAGAACAAGAAGCGCGGCGTGAACCCTGGTGACGCTGGGTGGATTGACCCCAAGACTGCCCCCGCCATCGTCGTACCAGGATGGACGATCAGCATGGACACTCCAGTTGAGGAGTGGGACCGCATCTTGGACCACAACCAGATCGTGTTTGCACGCACGTCGCCGCAGCAGAAGCTCATCATCGTCGAGAACTGCCAGCGCCGCAAGGAGATCGTGGCTGTGACTGGCGACGGTGTGAACGACTCGCCCGCGCTCAAGAAGGCGGACATCGGCATCGCAATGGGCATCATGGGCTCGGACGTGTCGAAGGAGGCGTCCGACATGATCTTGTTGGACGACAACTTCGCGTCCATCGTCTGCGGCGTGGAGGAGGGGCGCATCATCTTCGACAACCTCAAGAAGTCGATCTGCTATGCGCTGGCGGCCAACATCCCGGAGCTGATTCCGTTTCTGCTGTACGTGACCATCCGCCTGCCACTGCCGCTCACCACTGTGCTCATGCTGTTGATCTGCCTGGGTACCGACATGATCCCCGCGATCTCCATGGCGTACGAGACAGCAGAGAATGACATCATGCTGCGCTCGCCCCGTAATGCGGAGGTGGACCATCTCGTGACGAAGAAACTGGTCATGATGGCGTACGCCGTGATTGGAATTATCGAGACGGCGGCGGGTATGCTGACGTACTTGGTCGTCCTGAACGACTTTGGATACGAACCAGCCATTCTCCCGGAACTGGGCTACTTGGACTCGTTTGGGAAGCAAGTGCTCTGGTGCAAGGCCGAGAAGGGCCTGTACTGCACTGCGGGTGGCTTCTACAAGGACGGGAATGGCGATCTGAAGCCACTGGGGAAGGTAAGAAGCCTAGACGGCCAGTCTGAGTGCAAGTCCACGTACGACGATAGAATCCCGGCTGGGGGTAACGTCTTTGACGCGTACGTGTTTTACGACCCGTCGGCGGACGGCAAGATCCTGGACTGCCAGTTCCCATTCGTGAACCTGGACTCGGACGCCCAGAAGCCTGCTGTGGGCTACGACCGCTTCAACCCTGCGACCTACGGGAACTACGCATCCAAGCCCGTGGTAACGTACCAAGCCATGGAAGCCGCGTACAGCAAGGGCTTCCGCCCGTACTACCCGATGAAGGCGCGGCGCTCATCGTTCTTCGACATGGACTGGTTTGCGTATGACACGACGAGGAAGGGGCTTCCTGGCTTTGGCACCAAGATCTCGGTCGACATCATGTACGCACACCAGCCGTTCGGTGTGTGGGCGATCACGGACAAGGACACCACGACGAAGGTCGAGGTCTCGTCGCTCTCCGGAGCGCGCGACGCTTTCGACGGCGCTTCAGTGACACTCGTGGACGCGACGGGCAGGCTGACGTTGACCACGTACGATCTAACGGACAAGACGTACAGCAAGGGCGTGATCGTGGAGAAAGTGCTGGACGCCAGCGGCGCGGCGACGTGCGACGGCGAGCAGTGTCTCATGGACTTCCATGCGGGCTTCACTGTCCGAGACGCTGGCTTGGGCAAGGTGTTCAACAACATCGCGTCGCGTATGATGCAGTACAACGCGCTGGCGGTGGCGCAGACAGCGTACTTCGTGGCGGTCGTGGAGGTGCAGTGGGCAAACGTGATCATCTGCAAGACGCGGTACCTGTCGGTGGCGACCCAGGGCATGATGAACAGCGTGCTCAACTTCGGGCTCATGTTCGAGTTCATGCTCTGCTCGGCCGTGGCCTACGCCGGCTTCGTGCACACGATCTTCGCGACCGAGAACATGCGCCTCGTGCACTGGTTCCCGGCGTTACCCTTCTCCATCTTCATCGTCGCGCTCGACGAGACGCGCAAGTTCTTGGTGCGCAAGACGTCGCGTAGCACGATCAACAAGGAGACCGGTCGCATGATCCGGTACCCGGGCTGGCTCGAGACCAACACGTACTACTAGGCTGGGCTCAAGGCGTGGGGTCTTTGTTGACGAACAAAGACGTTCTTTCGCTTGACTGTGCACTTTTGCATACACTTCTGTTTATTTTCTTCATACAAAAACCATTGCACACTCGAGTAGCTCGTGCCTTCAACATGACGAGGTCCAGGCGTCTTTATATATTCACCCGTTCGTGCTTTCTCGGGTCTTGAGAGCCACCAGACTACTGGGCACGCGTCGACGCAACTGCACACAATCCTGATAGTAACTAGCTCATCGTCCCTGCAGCAGGTGACGCGTTACTCGTCGCGCTATTGCTGTTTTCCTGCTGCTCCTTCTCTAGCACTGAGCAGACGTACTCGAGGTTTCCCGCGATGCCCTGCAGATCGCTCTGAGTCGCGATTGCCCAGTCTTCGAACTTGTCCAGTCCCTGTTTTATTCAAGTGATACGGTAATAGCAACGCATTAGATACAAGGATGATAGCACCTACCTCCAGATCACATGAAGGGATACAAGAACTCTGCACGCACCTCCAGTGCGCCGCGCAAACGCTTCTGCTCGGACTTCCACTTTGCAGCACGCTGATACAAACCATTGACGTTCTTGGTGAAGTTGAGCGCTTCGAGCTCCACGTTGCGCTGTGCCGTGATCGCGCTCTCGAGCTTGGACGCGAGTAGCTCATTCTGCGCCGACTGCAGCGCGCTCAGCGCCTTGGCGATCTCCGCCTTCGCTTGCGCTGTTTTAAGCACGTATTCACACATAACAACAGTAGGTCAGCCACTGCTGTACATTACCACGTATATTTGCACCTCACTGTCAGCGAACGCGTCTCACAGGCTTCATAGTGGTGGTGCGCGAGCCGCTGCTCGCCATCCTGCACGCTCTGCGTCTGCATTTTTGCTTCTTTGCGTTTGCCTGATCCTGTCTTCCCCAGAATAGTAACATCACAGATATGTAGTTTTACCGGAGTAAGCATAGTGAGCTGACTTTAAGTATATACTTTGTGTTCATTTGTGTAATTCAATAAAACCATTAAGACTATATACGCTATTTGTTTTGCAATTGTTTTGACACGCGACCTCTCGTGAGGCAAAATCAAAACCACACACCCATCTTTCACGCACTTCGTACTGACCTGCAGCGTTACGATTTCTTTCCACCTTTCCCTACTTCTACGTCCCCCTCCCTCCACTGCTTGCATTCTTCTCCATTCAATTCTCTCACTCATGTCGAGACCTCCGTGGCCACGGGGTCCACCTCCGGCTGCTCGCCCTCGTCCTGCAGCGAACCGAGCGACGAGCTCCGCACGCGCTGGCTGTCGGCAACGTCGTATTTCTTTGTCCCGAGCGAAATCTTCCGGTTGCTCGGAGAGATCTTGAGACCCGTCGGTTCGCTGGAGGAGCTGCCGCCATTTTCGTTAGGGGATGAACACTTGGACTTCGATGAGGCGGTCGGTGTCTTGACGACTGCTGCCGTGGACGTCGACTGCAATGGGGACGACGGCGGAGATGAAGATCCCGCAGCAGCTGGAGTCGCGCTCCCGGTATCCGCAATAAGAATAGCATCAAGAGGCGCGTCAAGTGGATGGCCGTTAATGGCACTCACGGCCAACTCAGATACGGCTAATTTTGGCGCGGCCTCAGCAGTCACTGCTGGTTGATGCGCACCAGCCATTTCCAACAGCTGCATGGCGTCATCGTCGTCGTCGTCGGACGCGTCCATGTCGACGTCTTCCGCGCTCTTCTCATTGGTGCTGCGACGGCCCTTGTTCTTCGCGCCGCACTTCTTCACGCGCTTGAGCTTCCCGTTGGCATCCGGGTCTTGGATCACGGCGCGCTTCTTGGCATCGAGCTGCGCGATTTGGTTCGAAAATTTCATCCGCTCTTGCGGGGTCGACGCGTTTGCCTCCGCCTGGTGGAGCATCTGAATCGTCCTCTGGAGCGACCGGATCTGGCGGTGCGGCCAGCGCTTGATGCCGCAGCGACGACAGATCTTTTTCAAGAAAGTAGTGCAGATGCCAAACTCCTTGGCGACCTCGACAATTGGTTTCCCAAAGTGCGCGCGCAGCTCGTCGAGGCTCAGCTCCCGCGAGAGCGTCGTGAGCTGCGTGTTGCGCTTGAGGAATCCGCGCGGCGTCCAGCAGCCACCCTCAACGTCACCGTCACTGCCGGTGAGCGCTAGCGCGTCGGCTTGGCTCGCGACCACGCGCAGGAGCGAGTCGTGGACCCCTTCCTGCTTGAGCGCCACCTTTTGAATCGAGACGAGTCAAAAGACGAGCGAGGGGTGAGCATCGCAAGTGGGTTCGTTCAAAGCGCACGCACGTACGAATCAACTGACCTCGGCGGGGGGAGAAGACATCGTTGCCACCACTGTTGTTGCCGTCGCTGGCTGCATCATGCCCAGCAGCGACAGACTCGCTTCGACTTCCTTCGCGGACATCGCGACCGGCGCTGTCATCGTCCGAGGGAGGGATGGGTGAGGTGGGTGATACCGAGATAGGTAGACGCTGGGTTTTAATACCGCAGCGACAGACAGATGGGGGTGGTGAGCGGACACAGAGACAGGCAATCGAATGCTCTGCCGTCGTCTCCTCTTCTTGGCGAATGCTGCACACAAACTCACGTGCTTTGCTTCTGTGCCGTCTTGCCTGCCTGATTACCCGGTCGTACAAAATAGAACTTGGGCGGACACAAAAAACCTTTTGGCGGCCCTGACCTGCGAGAATTGATCTCTGTATTGAAAATGCAACGAAACGTTTACTCAATAGTGAAACCAAGATATAGCAAATGCGGTTTGCGCAATAAGGGACAGATTCACCTGCTACATTTTGTAAAACAGTTTCAAACCCTTTCAGTATTGATTTCTGCAGTGGATATGTCCCGTATTGCGCAACCCACATGCTGACTTCACTATAAAGCAAGGTGAATGTTGCCCGCTAAGAGAATACTATAAGTTATGACAGGTTAGGGGTCGGACTGACATCCATCAACTTGTTTTATGTGGCCCACCCTATTCAAATCATTGTGGCCCACATCACCAAAAGGAAAGCATGCATGTCATATCGCACGCAGTGTAATCTCTTTGGACGACCATGGTGCGCAAGAGCGCATCCAAGAAGGAGATTGCAGGCGCGGCGGACGTGGCGACCGCCAAGCGCGCAGCGAACAAGAAGGGCGGGAACAACAATGCCAAGTCGACCAAG
>JAASGT010000340.1:0-29272 GCA_023334315.1 Globisporangium alternatum | reverse complement strand
CCTATCACCCGAGCTCGAAGAGCCCAGGTCCCAAGTCGCGTGTTTCCTGTCTTGCGACTCGTGGAAGACCACAGATCTGCTGGCAACAACAAAAGCAAAGTGATGTTGGATGTCACTGATACGGCTGTTGGTGCTCCTGTTTATGAGCTCATCCTTGTAATGTTTCGGGAGCGATACCACATACCTCTCACTATTAAATAGAGCACGAGTGAAAAAAGTGAGGCGACTTTGTCGAAGGAAATAGTATTTGCGCATTTAGCGAATGCACGAAATTGTGGAAAGAAACGATAGGTTTTAGTGTGGTCACATTGCACAAGTTTTTTGCGAAGACTGAGTCTTCGCAAAAAATGAACTGAAGTGGATGGTCATTTATGAGAGTTGGGGCTTCTTCAGCACAGCAGCAGCTTAGCGACAAGCGAATTTGTTATAAAGAGCTAAAGCATTTGTGATAAATCACAGAGCCTGGCAAACAATGCCACTTCAACGACACATGGCTACAAAGCAAATTAATTCCTGAGATATATTCAGAAAGTTATCCTCTTTTCGTGTTGAAAATGTTGATCGTGGTGCCTTTTTCTTCCTGCAGTACCGTTACATCAAGATCTCAATATTTTTAGCAATGTCGTCGATACAGCGGCGATATTTCTTGAGCATGGTACATCATTAGGCAGCGGATTTTCGCGCTTTTTCCGCTTTCCACCCGACAGAGAGAAGAATGGCGAGTGCACTCGCGCTCGCAAAAAGCGATTTGCCTCTCTCTTGTTCTAAGAATTCGGTCGCTTTGAGCTGCTGCTATTTGTGTTGTGGACTTGTGGATTTGCAGAGCGATGCTGCGAACAGTGTGGTGCAAGTGAGGTAATGATAATGGCCCCACAAGCCATTATGGAAATTCTGGCTCGTGTGTGACTTGGGAAGCATATCGACAGTCAAAAGCCGTGCCATTTGCTTGCTGATATTGTTACCTGTGTGGTCTGGAAGAGTTGGAACTGCTTCATATATCATTTATCGGATATCAAGTGATAGAGTTAATTAATTGAAAGATTTCTTGGTAGACTTCCATCAAGCACATTTTTATGAAATATCATCTTATCGGATATCAAGGTAACACAAAACACGTCAAACTTCAACACACTTGCCACACACAATTGGCCAAATTTCACACTTTTCTTGGGTCATAATTGGCTAAAATGATTTTGTTTACAAAGCACTTGCACTTGACTTGTTCACACAAAAACAAACGACAAGCAAACGTGCGCAACAACTTGGCCATGACGACGACGAAGCCGAACCCCCGCGCGCTCTTCCAGGCGCTCGGCGCGCAACCCGAGGGCCTCGCGCACGCGCATGATGCGCTGCAGGCGCTTCTTCACACGCTGCGCAACAGCCTTCAGGCAAATAACAGCAGCAGCAGCGGCAACAGCAGCAGCAGCGGCAACAGCAGTGGGGATGGCGTTGATGGCGTGTGGGAAAGCGCGTCGCCTGCGCCTTCTTCGTCGAAATCAACAAGCGCAGACAATGAAGACGCGCAGCTATTCGCTGAGACGCACGATGCGCTCGTGCAGTGGCTCACTGCGTCCTCGTCGTCATCTCAGCGAAACAAGACGCTTCCGCTCGCCTCGTGGCTGCTCTGCATGGAGATTGGTGCTTGTGCGCTTGTTGCGCAACAGAACGCTGCACTGAGCGACCAGCTCCAGTCGTTGCTGAAGAGCGCGATTGCGCCAGCTGAGCTCCCGTCGTCCAGTGCGCATTGCGATACCAGGCAGCAACTTGCGTTTTGCTGCAGCGTGTGGGACGCGCTTGTTGCGAGAGCATTGCCATCCATTGACGCAACTGCGCAGGGCTCAGATCGCGTATTGAGCCAGCTGGTTGACGTGTGTATCCACTGGATCAGCACTGCTATGCGCGGCTACGAAGTCGCGTTTATCAACAACGTCGGGTCAGCTCTCATCGCGCACATCGCTCAGAGCGTCGCAACAAGTGGGAATCAAGCTCAAGCGCGCATTTACCAGGCTGCAGCGCTCAATTTGCTCAAGAACAAGGCGGCGACGAATTGGCAAGCGAGCGCACAAGAGCTTGCTGTTGCTGTGCTCGTGTTGCGCGCAATTGGTGGCACAACAATCGAGAATGAGCGTGAGCTTGAGAAGCTGCGGTTTGTGGTCGTCTCGAGACTCAAGAGCGATCCGTTTACACACGTGCACGACCCACACAGCGTCCTCGCGATGGCATTGGGGGTTATGACAAGCAACAATCAAGCGCCAGCACCAGCCAGCTACAATCAGCAAACAACGTGGGCGCAAGTGCTTGTGCGGCAGTTTGCGCTCCTGCGCTCTGTGAACCTCTCACTGCTCTCCTTCCGACTTGGAAACCCACAACAACAGCAGCAACAAGAACCAAACTCCAGTCTCCTCTTGTTCCAACAGTATCTGTCGAGCGCCATGCGAACCAGTGGTGACGCCAGTATGATCGCGCTGTCGTTCCAGATGCTGGAGAAGTGCGTCGTTGAAGCCACATCGTTTTTCCGAAGCTCCAGTGCGGCGTCCTATGCGTCGCTGGTAAAGGCACTGCAGTCCGTGTACCCGCCTGGTCTACTGCGCGACGCCGTTATCTCCACGTACTTGGACTCCAAGAGCGATGCAATGCCTGTTGTAGAAGCCGATACGGAAGCCATCGTGGGCTATTTGAAAGCGCTCTACCAGACCGCGTCGACAACGTTGCAGACGCTCACTATCAGTCAACCGGGCAATGTGAATGCGCTGCTGCTGGCGTTCCTCACGCTCTCCAAGCTCGAGTTTGCGCGCGAGAGCTGTTCGTCGCCCGAGACGAACGCGTTCATGAACCAGTTGACGCAGCAGGTCGAAGACGCGATCGAGAGTTCGCCAAACCACGTGCTCTCGACGCTCTTACGCGCAGTGGCGGTGTCGAATGGGAGCTCATCGTTCAGTGGTGATACCAGTGGTGCGTGGCCCACGACGAGCTCAGCAGTGGCGCTGTCCAGTGTATCAGCTCCTGACAGTGTCCTCCCACTGGAAGTGGACGTCATCTACAGCACCCAGGCGCTCGTGGTCGGCGTGATTCTCCAGCGCAAGCTGCGCGTGCTACTCTTCCAGTCAGCTTCGCTCGTGGACGATGCGCTCGCGCTCGTGTTCAGCGGTTTGTACAGTGGCTACGAGCCCCTCAACCTCTTTGCGCACAACTTTTTGGGCTTCTGTCTCACGCATCTGGGCCAGTACGTCTCGATCTACAGCATCGCGCCTTACTACCTGCAGGTGACGCTCGCGAAGTACCCGGGCGCTGCGGCCCAGGACTCGCTCGCGAAGACCTGCGGCGTGATCTTTGGCGCATTGTTCTTTGCAGCTCAGCCCGAGAGCAGCAGTACGAGCTCCTCGTCGGCTGTGGCTGTGACAATGACGCAGCAGCAGCGGATGGTGCTCTGGGCGATGAAGCAGTGCTGCGACCGCGTCGCAGAGCTCGTGCTGGCGCCACAGCCAACCATTTCTCGTACTGAGCCAGTTGGTGATGACAATGTCGAGAGCAAGACCACCGCACTAACGCCTGACAGTGACGGCATAAAGAGCGGTCTGTATCTGGCGGGGATCGTCTTTGAAGTCATGAAGATGGGACCGATTGAGCTGCTCGTCCAGATCGCGATGGAAGTGGAGCTCTTGCTGAGCAAATGCGCTGAGAAGACCAGCCGCGATTTGTCTTCTGCGGTGCTGCATGCGCTCAAGACCCACTTGTTCGCATCCATTTCGCAAAACTGCGACGCCGAGAAGCGCGCGTGGCTCGCGGCCTGGTACGTGGAACTCGCGGCGCTCTACCCGACTGAAGACCAAGACCAAGCGCTCCAGCAACAGACGCCATCCAGCGAGGCCGCTGTTCGATCGCGACTGTGAGTAGCTAACAAACTTCAGTACACTCGCGTGACTCTTGTGTGGGTTAAACACTTTGACAAATTAGTTATTACGTGCTGACGAGCTCCTTAGCAGACTCATTGACTGACTGATCGGCTGGTTGGCTGCAATTTAGAGGCGCTTGTCGCCGTCCCACTTGTAGAAGCCCTCGCCGGTCTTGCGGCCGAGCTTGCCCTCGGCGACCTTCTTGCGCACGATCTCGGGCACGAAGAACGCCGGCTCGTTCGGGTGGTCGCGCACCCAGCCTTCGAGGATGAAGAGCGTCGTGTCGAGGCCGACGTAGTCCGCGAGCGTGATGGGGCCCATCGGGTGGCCCGCACCAAATTGCATCGACACGTCAATGTCCTCCTTCGTGGCGTCGCCGCGCTCGTAGAGCGCGATCGCCTGCGCCAGGTACGGCACGAGCAGGCGGTTCACGATGAAGCCTGGCGTGTCCTTGCAGGACACCGGGTGCTTGCCGATGGCGTGCACCCAGTTCTTCGAGGCCTCAAAGACCGCCGAGTCCGTCGCGTCCGTGCGCACGACCTCCACGAGCTTCATGAGCTGCACGGGGTTGAAAAAGTGCAGCCCCACGACCTGGGAAGCACGGCCCGACGAGCCGGCAAAGTCCGAGATCGCAAGCGACGACGTGTTGGACGCGAAGATCGCCGACGGCTTGACGATCTTGCCCAGGTTCGCGTAAAAGTCTTTCTTGACGTTCACGTTCTCGATGATGGCTTCGATGACCAGGTCGCAGTCCGCGAGGTCCTGCTGGTCCGTCGTCGGCGTGATGAGCGCGAGCGTCTGCTCGATCTGCGTCTTCGCGGCTTCTTCCGTGATCGTGCCCTTCTTCACGCCGCGACCGATGATCTTGGCGAGCGAGCCCTCGATGCGCTTCATGCCGGCATCGAGCCCGTGCTGGTTCATATCAAGCGCCACGACCTGGAAACCGGCCTGCGCCGCGGTCTGCGCGATGCCGTGGCCCATGAGGCCGAGGCCCACCATGCCCACCTTCTTAATCTCAATGTCCGACGACGACGACGACATGCTGCGTGCGAGCAGCAGCTCGGGCTTGGCGGCGGCAGCGACTGCGGGCGCGCGGCGCGTGAGCACGGAGGCAGATGCGGAGCGCAGGGCGGTGCGCAGCATTGTTGGTATTGCGATAAGAAGCTGCTGGTGCTGGAGAGGCGAGTGGCAGAATGAATCTTTTTGTGTTGGGAATCGACATGAAGCTCTTCACGTTGACTGTGTGGCATCAGATCCCGACGTGAGTGCTTTTTGTGCTGAAGTGGTGCTTTCTCTTGAACTAATGCGTTTTGTTTTGCAAAATGTGGTTGATATGAAGCTTTCTGCTTGTTTTGATTAACGGTTCATTTTTTGAAAGATATCTATAAACAATACCCGTATTCGCGTATATCGAATGACGGCGCAATGTCACGATATGCTCAAAACAAAAGTACCGTCTACTATTAAATACTTATTCAAAATTCATCTTGTTTTGGTCATTGTATACAATTTCCCAAAATATGACCACGTTTTGACCAAAAATGTCAAATCCAGGTACATTTATGTTCAACGTGTTGATGGAGACCTGCTCCATCCCACGCACGCCATCATCAGCAGCATCAGGCACATTACACGCAGACATGGTGACCAAAGCGACGCGTCATCCTTCGTTCTGTTGATTCCATTCCACGAATCTCCGCCAACCACCAGCACAACCAGCAGAAGATTTCTATCAAGCCCACGTTCGAATGGCGATCGCGGTCCCCCCGGTGCTCGTGGCGCTGCTCGCGCGCCTCAAACAACGCTACTGCGTGCTGGCGCCGCTCGCATTACTGGCGCTCGTGCGCTACGTGTACCACAAGCGACAGCGCCACCTCGAGCAGCTCCACGTGCACCGCGCGATCATCGACGAGCTGGCGCATGCGCGCCACGTGGTGCACCACCCGCTCCGTAAGCAGCAGCAGCAGCGACTGGTCCCAGAAGAGCTCCTCGGACCCGTGGAAGAATGGCACGACGTCGCCGACGGCGCGCAGACGCAGTCGATCGTGTACCACGCGCTTTCTGACAACGACGAGCCACCTAGCGACGTCCTCGTGCTGATCCTGCCGGGGAACCCGGGGCTCGCGCACTACTACCTGCCGCTCATGCGCGAGCTCGTACAGCGCCACGGTCGACGCCACGAGGTGCGCTGTATGTCGCACACGAGCCACTTCATGCCGTGGAAGAACAACGGCCGCGCGTTCTCGTTCCAGGAGCAGATCGAGCACAAGTGCGTGTACTTGCGCCAGCGAATCACGGCGAACCCGGCACTGCGCCTCGTGATCATCTGCCACTCGATTGGCGCGTTCGTGACGCTCCAGATCGCCAAGCAGTTCCCGCGCCACATCGCCAAGCTTTGCCTCATGCAGCCGACGATCACGCACATTGGCAAGACGCGCAAAGGGTTGGCGCTCATGCCGCTCTTTCGGCACCACAGCCACTCGATCAAGCTCATCCACTTGCTCGAGTTCCTGTGTCCGCTCGTCGTGCGCCAGTGGCTCATCCGCCTGGCAATCGGTGGCCAGAACGAGGCCGTGCTGCACCACGCGACGCTCTCGCTCGTGGACCGCAGCGTGATGCGCAACGTGCTGCTCATGGCATTCCACGAGATGCAGCAGGTCGGTGAGCTGGACGACACGCTCGTGCGTGACCACGAGGACAAGACACTCTTCGTGTACTCGCCCGTGGACGACTGGGTGCCGAACGAGTACGTGCAGCGCTACCAGACGCAATTCGGCAAGGCGCGCCACCGCATGGTGCCGCAGGGCCACGGCTTCATGATGGACGCAAACGGCACGCGCGACATGGCCGAGCACATCTCGCAGTGGATCGCCGACGAGCTGGACAACCACGCGCCCATTGCAAGGGCGCGTGAGGTGAGCTATTGAGTTAGCAAAGAGTGTGACAGAGTCTTATAGGCGAGGTGTGGTGTGTTTTGTCATTGAGTAGTACATACGCATGTGGTTGTTGTGTGGCCTTCTGCGTCTGTTACCTCATGGACAATTTTTCGATTTCGAGACTCGGGAGCTTGAGACTCGGGAACTCGAGATTCGGGCTCCAGAACCCGTTGTCGTGTGAAGAATTCCGAGTTGCGCCCAAGGATCGCAGCGTTCGACTTTTAAATCTACATGTAGCTCCACGATGGTAACGAGCTTTATGAAGTTCGTTTGACACCCATGCGCATGAAGCGCCTGGAGTGATCAAAATTCTCACTGTATGCCTTCACATGTTGGCTTGCTTGGTCACTTAATGAGGACTTGGACATGGTAAAGCCTGTAGCAAGAGATGATGGATGGCTGATCAACGAGAAGACGTCGTCTAGAGGGTTGCAGTCCCCATAGCCTGATGCTTCCTAAGAATGACCAGACAGACATGCGTCTGTGCTTTTGCAGTCGCTGAACGTCGGTGATGACGCGATGGGGCGTTTAACGCAACAATCGGAATACCTCCGATGAGCTGGAGTCTTGTGTAGGCCATAGCTCTTCTTTCTCGCTGGCGCTTGTGCTTAGTGACTGCCCGGCTTCACGGCTTCAGCCTCGCTCTCTCTCAACTTCTGCTCGTGTTAATAGGTTTCCCCAGTCTTGTCAGGCCGAAACGGAACACTAAGCTACGCCTCAATGTTGGTCATAAGCAGGCTTGAGCATTTCGGTTCGTGTTCTCTCTGTAATGTGTGGTTCTCGCCCTTAATGCTGCTGATCGTCATGCCCGTCTTGCTGGTGGTGATCACAGGCGCCGACTACACGTTCAAGTTCGCTTGGCTGAAGCACCACCACCAACCACCAGGATGGAGCTCTTTGGCTCGGTCTTTCATAGCGAAGGTCTTCGACATTCACCTTGACCGTCAGACTGCACTTGGAAGGCTTGTCGCTTGATATCAACCACCATTTTCTTATTATAAACAAATCAAACCCACCTATGCGAGCTGCAAACAGCATACACGCATACCTTTTCGACTTCTCCCGACTCTATCACTCGCATCCCCCATCTTCTTCAACATCATCCTGTCCCTGCTTATCCGATCTTCTGAGGGTTCGCGTGGTCGGACTTGAGCAGCGCCGGCGCGTGGGGCTGCACGAGTAGTCGGCGGAGATCCTCCGATGAGCCCTGCGTCGTGTCGCCGTGGGTTTCCCAGACGCGAGAGGCGACCAACAAACTCGAGATTGCACCGCCGCTACCTGGGTTTGATGAGAGCACCGAGAGGAAGCGAGCCGCGTACGACTTGGTCAACGTGCTCTCGCCCAGCTTGGACTTCGGCACCAACGTCGACAGCAGATTCAGCAACGACGACGCGAGCTGCGAGCTCACGGCTGCCTTCGCAAACTGGGTCGCAGCTTGAGTGTGTCGCTTCAGGGGGATCATGTGCAGACACAACAGGAGCTGCATCTCGTTCGGGTCGCCGAGCCAGACATGTGGTAGCAAACTGGACAAGCTGGTCGGGTCCATGCCCTTCACCAAGTTGTCAATGCACGCCGGAATAAGACACAGGTTGCCGAGCAGCTGGAGCGTGATCCGAGCGAGCTGGCCTTCCGTGGACGCCTCAGTTCTCGCCAGATTCTTGTAGACAACCTGAAATGCGCTCTTAATGAACGGCGGTACGAGCGTCGCCAGCGAGTCGACGCACCGGCCACTGAACGAGAGCATGTGCAAGCACTCGATGCAGCGCAGCTGAAGTAACGGAGCGCACGCGAACGAAAAGCCATGTGGCTGAGCCTCGTGGTCAAGAACAAACAGCAGCGCCAGGATGCCGTCGGACTGGATCACTTGGACATCCATGTCCGGAGTGTACTGGATCAGATGGCGGATCGCTGTCGCCACTGGCAACAGCCGCTGCAGCAGCACTGCCTCGAGAACCTGTGGCTGCGCTCGCACTCCTGAAATGTCGTGCGACAACGAAGTCAGCAAACCGTGCATCACATGTCCATGGACGCTCTTGTTCTCCGCAGAGGCAGCCGCAGCGGCAGCGGCGGCCGCAAGAGCCTTTTTTGTCAGCGGCTTCTTGCCAGGAACAGGAATCGACTCGGCACTCTGCACTGGGTTCTGCGTGCCAGCGATCTGCGAATCAATGCCGTTCTGCGGGTTCTCGTTGTAGAAGTTTACGTAAATGCCTGCAACACACAGCTCTTCCTTCTGCGCCGAGTACATGAAGTGCGACGGCAGCTCAAACACGCGGTGCGCGTCCTTGCCGCTCTTCTCCAGCGACGCATGGAACTGAAGCGCTCGCTGCGAGATGCTGATCAGCTCCTTGCGCATGCGCTCCGTCCACATCACGTGCGGCTGACGCACTTCGCTCACCAGCACTCTCAAGAACGTCTCTGGTCCCGAGAGGCGAAGAATGTCGATCAGCGGCCTCGTGAACACGCTCTCGATCGTGGTCTGCATGCGCTTGACAAAGATGGCGATCGACTCTTCCTTCGCAGACGCCTTCAAAATCTGTTCGAGTGCCTTCGCAGCGCCAATACCGATGCGTTGGGAGTCGTCGTCACTGTTTTGGCCAGGAACGAAATTGAACAGCAGAAGTGTCAGATACCAGATAACGCCGTGCTCAGCGAGCTGGAGCAGGAGCACTTCGGCCATTTCACCCGAGCTGCCAGCCATTTCAAATACGATCTGTAGTGACAGATCAGTGGCAAGACGGTCGTCTTCCTGGGCGAGGAATCGTGTCAGGCACGGCAGCAAGTCCAGCGACTGGGCTGCAGCCGAGACGCGGCCATTCGGCTGATTCAGAACGTTCACAAGCGCTTCCAGGACCCAGTGCGTGGTGACCTGCAAGTCGAATCCACTGAGTGTACGCAGCGCTTCTTGGTTGTGAAAAAGCAGTTGGAGCGAGCCGCACAGCGCACGCAGACCCAAGCCAGAGCTGCATTCATGAGCGTTCGCGTCGGAGAGAGCAACCGCGAGGTTGATCACGCGAACCGCGCTGCCAAAAGTCTTCACGAACGCGCTCTTTCTCGAAATCGCGTCGCTGACGTCCAGGACGCTTCTCGAGTTTCTCGCTTTCCCGTCGCGCAGCTCCATGATGCACTTCTCCAAAGCCTCCAGGATGTACGGAAAATTGGTCAAGCTCGTGATGCTGGACGAGTCGGGGAAACGGCGCAGCAACAGCGCCGTGGCATCCAACAGCAGCACTGCGTCGTACACCGAGAGCAGCTTCGTTGTGAGTCCTTCGCTCGCCATCGCGCCTCGCGCAGTCAGCAGCGCCTCTGGGTGCACCCAGCGGTTGATCGAGTCCATCAACGCAGACAGGAACGCAGTTTCATCGTTGATCGGCCACCCTGGGAAGTTCTTCTCGTCCAACAGGTTCTGCAGGTAGTACTGGTAGCACTGCAGCGCGTGCACCTCCTTCGGGTACTGGATCAGCGCGACACAGGCTTCGTGATCCGACTCCTCGACGTTCGAGATGTAGAACATCCCATCCGAGTCGGTGTGGTGCGCCATGAACTTCTCAATGTACGCAACCATCTGCTCGCGCATCGTCGCGTTCCAGACAACTTCCGGGTTGTTCGAGTCGGAGAAAAGCGCCTGTGCGAACCGACGAGGACCGTGGCGAAGCAGCTGGGCGACCATCGAAACTGGCAGCAACCGAACGAGCCAGCTCTTCAAACAGATGCGGGTCAGCGGATCGGGCGAGAACACGCCCTTCTTGTTCTGCCCGCCTTGCTTGTCATCAATGAGATGTGGGACACGAGACTGGCGAAGGTGGATGTGCGAGATCAGTCGCGCAGCAACTGCCATCTCTTCGACGTCTGTCGCGAACCGGAGAAGGTAGTAGAACAGTCCGGTTGCATGAAGACTCGGAATGATCGCCTCGTTGTGGCGCACAAGAAGCCGAATCAAACCCAGGCATTTCTTGAACACGACGCGGTTCGGGCAATCCAGGAGCCCAACCAGGAAGCGCAGAGTCTCGTCTTCGCAGAGGCGGCGCTTAATGCGACTGATTGGGCTCACTCCCGAGCCTTCAAAGTGCGTCAAGCGTCCGTACTTGGGGAATTTTACGTCTTGGTGCATGTGGCCTTCATCCTCTGACGTGTGGCAATCGACGAGTCTGCTTAGCACACTCAGACACGTCTGCATGATCATGGACCCGCTCATCGTGCCGCAGTGCTCCGCGACGACTGTGAATCGACTTGGCTCGTCGTCATCGAGGAAGCTGTGCTCATGGTCGAGCTGCCGTGGCGAATCGACACTACTTGAAACTGCTGAGCTCTCAAGCCCGGATTCCTCAAGCGCGTCGATGGTTTGCTTGGCCATGTCTTCTTCGTGGTCGTCTTCCTCGTACGATTCGTCGTCGTCAATCGCACCTTCGTAGTCATCGTCGTCGTCGTCGTCTTGCTCAAACGAGTCGCCGTCGTCGTGTCCCTCGCCAACACCGTCAAGGTTGTACTCCTTCTCAGATCCGTCTGGACCTTCAGACAGAACGATCGGCTTCACTTCGTGGATGAGATCCAACACCATCTTGAGATTCTCTTCCTCGCGCAAAAACCGAGACGCATTCAGCGCACTCGACAGCACGCGGTCGAGGAACAGCATGATGTTCCCCCGTACGACGAGCGGCCACATCCTGTCATGCCCAGTCTCGCCTTTCATCATGGTCACTCGGAGAAAGTGATTCAAGAAGATCAGCGACGTGAGCTGGTTGAAGTGGCGCTCGTACACTTGGATCATCACTTTCAAAACCAGCAGGCGAATGTCCGACTTGTGGTGATCCACCTGGGAAGACTGAGACGACGAGAGCGACTTTCTCTCGCCCTTGAGCGACTCCATCGCATTGTCCTCAGCGAGCAGTCGGTAGTAGAGCAGCGTCATGAATCGATCTGCCCCGTCAATGTCCTCAACGAGCACACCACGGTCGTTCAGGAGGTTGGTCAGGTAGTACGCTCCGACCTTAATCTCGCTCGCCAGACACTCATAGTCGATGTAAAACTCATTCGAGTTCCACGCGACATACCAACGAGGCACGTTCTTTGCTCGTTTCTTCTTCTTCTTCTTCATGCGTCGCTCGCGCTCGTCGTTTTGCGTAGCGTCCGCTTTCGCATCTGCCAGCTTTGTCGCAGGTGCATCTCCACGTCGCGCGAGGCTGTTCCTCGCAGCGAGGAGTGCTCGCTCGTCGATCGAGGCGTCATCGCTGTCATAGCCATCTGGCCCGTCGCCACCATCGTCGCTATCTCCATCGTCGGATGTGTCGGGCTTCAGCAGGAAAGACAGTGGCACATACCGCGTGAATCTATTGGACGACGAGATAGTCTTCTTTGCAATCTCAAGCGCCAAGCGGTTCTCCGTGTTGTTGAAGAAGAATTCGAAAGGGAACGGCGCGAAGTGGATTTGCTGATCCTGGTGCTGGTTCTGGAATTGGCTCTCGCCACCATGGGTTCTCTCCCACTCAACCTCACAGTCTCTTGCCAGCGGGTCCATGTATAGGAAGCACTGGTACTTGAGGCGGTACAGATCTAGATCCGCGACTTCGGTTTCCAGCTTCCGAATGAGCTCTTCGACTGCAGTCGGACCCCATACCAAGTCTTTCGTCGCGTAGCTCTTCCACAGTCGGTCGAAAAATTCGGGCAGCAGCACCACACACTTGGAGTTCTTGACGAGGCGCGCACGTGTGTTCATTCCCGAACTCATCTTGCTGCGTCCGCTTTCCGTGGCATTCGTGATATCGCCACGACTGCCGTTGCCTTGGTTCTTCTGTGGGGTGATCGAGGACGAGCTACTGTCCGGGTAGAACTCAGAACTCGCCGTCGGCAAGTGGCGACCAAACTCATCGTACTCCAGCAGACTCACAGAAATGTCGTCCAGCAAAGCATGAGGGAAGGTGTTCCGAATCACGTACGAAGACCGCGGGTTTTCGTGGGTGAGCAGTGCTACCAACTGTGACGAGATGCGGCGCTGCGCTTTGTCTTGGCCGTAGAGCGACAGGTACAACTGCCAGAGCAGCACGCCATGCTTCCTCGCAAAGTCTTGGATGAGCTCCACCAACTCTGACGGCTGCTCTAGGACGTGAATCTTGACCAAGATTGACGAGCACTTTGCGATCGAGAAGCTCAAAGAGCGATTGAACAGAAAGAGCGCGTGGTGGCGCATAAACTCGTCGATGCGCATCGCACGCAGCAACTCTCGCGAGACTCTCTCCGGTGTCGCCTTCTTCCCGCTCGACAAGCACACTTCGAGCGTCTGAAGCACCATCGAGATCACCAAGTAGTCCAATCCGAGCTGCGAGTACGACAACGCATTCGCCATACTGCGCTTCACATGCGATGGTGACTTCTGGGAAGATGAAGTGCGTTTTGGGTCGTTCTTCGCCCACTTTGGCTGGTAGATGGGCGCTCTCCCCACGCGATTGCTCTTCGACAAGTCGAAGGCACGCGAGACAAACAGCCGTCCGTGGTACTTTGTGAAGATCGAGCGCCGATTCGCAGTCTCTGACTTCATGCTCTTCGTGTCCGAGTAGTTGATCACCATGTACTTAATCACGCACGCAGCTGCAAAGCAGACTTCTTCCGACGGCGAGTGGAGGAGCTCCATGATGATCTCGACGCTGTTCTTGTACTGCGAGCTTGGAATCTCTTCAAAGACGCCGCGAGTGCACAGCAGGCGCTGGATTGCGAGCAGCAGGGCAACCTGGAACTCCGTCGTCGGAATTGGCGAATCCGAGCTCGATGGGCTGTTCAGCTGCGCCACAGAGTACTCCTTGAAGCTCTCAAGGATCTTCATGAGCGAGGCAAACGCTCGTCGGTCACGCTGGCGGAGCCCACCGAGAGGAATATTGCGATTAAACTGCTCCAAGTGGCGGAAAATGTTGTCCAGCGTGTCTCTCGTGACGAGGTTCGGAATCATGCTGAGGTTCACAAGCTTACGCAGCAAGATGTCCTCCCACTCCGGGTGCACTTCTGTCCCCCACGTGCCTTCTTTGCAGGCGATCTTGGTCTCTTCCGTCGACCACGACACGTGCAGCTTGTTCATTCGGCACATCTCCACCATGTTGCTCAAAAACAGGCTGCGCGACTCTTTCGGACTGAGCAGTGTCGTGGATCCAGCGACCTTGAGCCACTCGGGTACCGCGTACTCGCCTCCAATGTCCGCGAGCATCTGGCGCAGCTCATGCTCGTGAGCCAGCGTGACTCGATGCAAGCCGAGTCCAACTTCCTTGTCGCGACGGCTGACGGTCGAAGTGAGACACACGAAGCGTCTCGTGCGGCCGTGTTTCAGCTCGAGTGCAAATTTGCCACACATTCCTTCTGTCTCTTTCGACTGCGAGTCCTCGAGAGACGAGGAGAACGACGGGTACATCACAATGTTAAAGATATCGCTCAGCGTGTGGTTCGCGAGCGTCTTTCGCGTCACTGGGTCGCGCTCAATCACGGCCGACGACGTCAGAGCGAGAAGGCGCAACTGCAGTTTGTTCTTGCGGTTCTTGCTGACCTTAAGCACCGGAATCTCGAACGAGACTGGCTGTGGGATGTCGCGCGTGGACGTCAGCGCGTCGAATTCACACGAGTCCGACACTTCTTCCACAAAGAGCGACACGTTCAGCCACGAGCGCAAGTTGTTCGCGAGCGCCTGGATGAATGGCTCGCGACTGTCGCACCAATATCGGTGCACGCGATTGTTCTCGTAGTAGAGCAGCAATTCGTTCGAGTTCGTTGTGACGCGCTGGATCTTGACAATGTCAATCAGCAGGATGGACGAGAGCGTCGAGCGCTTCTCTGGATCTAGTCGATCCAGGCTTGACGCTCGCACCGCCAGCAGCACGTTAATCTTCACCGGGTTCTCGAGCGTACTCTGAGTTGTGCTCAGCTTCGTCATCGTGAACGTCTTCCCGCAGAGCTGGAAGAGACTGTCAAAGTACATGCCATTCGTGTTCGTGCCCATGACGCCGGCAGATCCGAGCGGGTTGCCTGCACCACCAACGCCACCGTAGCCGAGCCCGACTGCACTGGGGCCACCGGCACCCATGATCATCGGACTGCTCGTAGCGATATCCAGTCCGTCTTTGCGGAACGACGACGCGCGCTCGCGCAGCTGGTAGTACGCGGAGAGCAAGTGCTGGCGGTTGCGGCACGTGTACGTCTCTTTGAGGTTCTTGCCGATGTAGATCGTGAACGACCGGTCGACATTCGGCCCGCCGCCGTTGTCCGTCGTCACGGTGATCTCCTTGATGTTGTCAAACGCGTAGCGCTCCTTCACTTCCTCCGTGTACGGGTCCACAATCGTCAGGTGGTTGCTGCTGATCACCATGATTCTATTCATTCAGATTCACCACACGCGTGCAAACATCATCGTTAGCCACACACCCAACATTAGAAAAAGCGAAAGATACCAACTGCCACTCATGCACCATGGTGCAGAAAAATCTCCATCAACTCACCGCTTGACCGATCGCAAGAAGCCCACGCGCGTGACGAAGAAGCGCGCCGCGTAGATTACGCCCGAGTACCGGTCCGCATGCACGTCCGTGTCTTCCCAGTCGTCTTTGTCTGCTGCCGCATCGCCCGACGTTGCCGCGCGGCTCGCGACGTCGGGTTCGAAGCCGCCGGTCTCGGGCCCGCGCGGCACGTACCCTTCGTGGAGCGTGAGCACCTCCTGGCCAAACACGACCGGCTCGAGCGTTTGCTTGAGCTTCTGGAGCTCGCCGCCGTCGTCCGCCGCCATGCTGAGCTCGCTCGCTCCGTTGGCTCTCTCTTGCTCGTCTGTTCCCGAAATGTGGTGTTGCGCTGCGTTGTTGTCGTTGCGGAAGAAGGAGAAGGAAATCAGGTCCGAAAAAGAAGGAAAGAGGGGGAGAACCTAATTTAAAGTTTATCTAAATTCATCTCAGATTGAACATAAAGTGTGGCTGTAAGTGGATATTTGATACTCCAAATAGGATTAAATCTAATCTAGGAGAACATGAAAAATAACAAACACTTTTCATAGATTAAATTTGAAAGTATAGACTTTGTTTTACGCTTTTCAGGAAACACTTTACTCCAAAATTAATCAGACATTAATTCGTAAATATTCATATTCAGAGAAGAGAGCTGATGTGAACATGATGAAAAAGCAATACTGTATGTTGCTTTCACTCGGGGTATATGTTTGGAGGCGGCATCTTCAAAGTCGAGCGGAACCTAATGGCAAATATGACATTTCGAATGTAGCCAAGGCAGGTTGTTGTTGTCTCTTCCTCGCGAGATCCCGTCTTGATACCAACACTGAGCCTACCCTCCCACGAATGGATTGGGCTTTCAAGGAATGTAAGCGAAAAAGTATAAATCATAAGTCTATAATCCGTCCGGAATCCGGACGATGTGGAAAAAGGTCAGAAAAGTGCAGTGAGCCAAGTGATTTTGCACCGAGTTTTGATGCGAGTGAACCCATTTAGGGTTCAACAAATCGCTCCCTCGTCAATAGTGTACTGGAAATCGCCAGTGAGTAGTGCGACGACATGGTTGATGAATGGCATGTGAAGAGAAAGTCTCGAGTGAATGGGGTGTTATAAACAGAACAAAGATGTGATTGAAAAGGATGAGAAAGTCGGTTAGGCTTCACAAGGGAGGCGGTGTAAGCCCTTGGAAACCAGCTCCGAGGCTTACCAGCAAGCTGATAAGACCATCGAAAAGTTCGAAAAATGAATGTGAAAATAAAACCGGGTTTATCACCCGGTAATCAGTTTTCACACTGATTAGAACAGATACTACACTTGATCTTAGCCATAAGGCCGAGAAGGTATGAGTTGCTACCTTGCAACTTGCTCAACCATTTAGCACCGTGATGACCACACTAGCATCTGCTATATTACCAGCTCATTTTCCTTTTTTGAACAAATAATTGTCCATTTTAAAAAGAAAACCTTTTTTCTGCAAACTTTACCCGCTCTTAAACAGGTGAAAGGGTCATTTTCCATAAGTAATACCTAATCTCAAAGGCCAATAGCCTACACCCAAAATCACGTTCAGTAGCTCTCTTGCTCAATCGCCAAAGCTCGCTCACTTTCAGAGACGCAGCTACGAGATGCATACATGTACCAGCTTTCAGAAAGCTAAAGCAACTTCTCTTTCACTTCAATTGCATCAACTATCAACGCTTCTTAATGATCCGATCACAATCAAAAGCTTTTAGTGCTGCTGCTGCATTGAGGGAGGCATTCATTCGGCTGAAAGCTGAGTTTGGTTACCCATCAGTTGAGATGCCTCGGCCCCACTATTCGTCCTTAGCTAGCTAGTCCAGACACACTTGTTAGACTAGACTGGACGCAATTTGCTGGATGGCGTGCTCAAAGAGCAGCGTCACGAAGGTGTCCGCGGCCATGAGCCCGAACAGGTTTCGCTGGATCTACAATCAAAAAGAAAGACACAACGATTAGCTCAGTTGTGGAAGGTTAACGCTCATAAGATCCACCCAAGGTTTCCAAAAAGCAAGACTAACCTCCACGTTTGGCAGCGGCACGAGCTCCAGCATCGTGTTGACTGGCGGGAACACTTCGGCGACTGCGATCGCGAGGAGCGCGTACGCGAGCAGCGCGCTTCGGGACAGCAGCTTGTTGTCCCAGAAGCTCTCCATGAATGGTTGCCCCTTGTAGTTGGCCACAAACGTGTTGATCTGCATGACCGACGAGAGCAAGAACATGATGCTGTTGATCACGTTCGGCGTGAACTTGCCGTCCGGGTGCATCGCCGGGTCTGCGCGGTTCACGTAGGGCTGTGAGATCTGCAATGCCGCGGCGAGAACTGCCAAGTGAATGACAAACTGCCCGAGGATCGAGGCCAGTACGGACCAGCAGAAGACGCCGTGCGGCGGGCGCTCATGCGACAATGTCTTCGCCGGCTTGGCCCGCGAGAGGAATAAGAAGAACATCGCAATCCCGAGCTGTGTGTCATCATCACAGCGAAATTTTAGTACACTATAATGAAGGAGAGTCAAAGTCGATAGATCCAACGTACCCCGATGACTGTGAGCTGCTGGTCGCCGTTCTTCACGCCGTTGATGTAGAGCGTGCTCAAGTAATACGCTGTGATCAAGCAGTTCACGCCCAGAATCTTGTACATCTGGATCGTCGTGACGAGCGTGCATCGCCCCTGGCGAACTAGCTGCTTCACGACGCGAATGCTCGAGCTCTTTGACGTGAACGGCGAGGCAATGGACGCGTCACCCAGGCGGACAACTTGCAAATCATCCACTTCCTCCAGCGCGCGAAGCCGCTTCTGCAGCCCAGACTGCTTACCTCCTCCGCCATCTCGTCTCGCTTTTTCTTCAGACGGCGAGTTCACGATCGAAATGCCAATGTGCGCTTGCTTGAGCGCACCGACGTCGTTCGTGCCGTCGCCGCACATCGCTGTCGTCTTGCCGCAGCGGTTCATCGCCATGATAATAAACTCCTTCTGCTGGGGCGACGTGCGTGCAAACACATTGATCGAGAGACAGATATTGGCGAGCGTGCGCAGAAACGACTCGAGCACCGCGTTCTCTTCAATCCCTTGGCCCTCGCCCTGCTTGTACAGCGCTGTCAGCGCCTCGCCCGTCACACACAGGTCGTACTGGACCCTCATTTTATCCACATTGCTCACGTCAAATGGAATCGTGTCGACCTCCAGGTTGGGCGTGCCGTCGTCAATGCCGACCCATTCAACAGCGTTGTCTTTCCCAGTAGCACTCAGAATCAGTGGCTGCTTGGAAAACCCAGCGTTGATGCTTACCTGGCGCGCCACGTCGCATGCTGTCAACGCGTTGTCGCCAGTAACCATCACGACCTTGTGCTTCGCGACCATGAGGTCTCGGATCGTCCGCTTCGTGTCTTCTTTCAACGGTGAGTCGAGGACCAGGAAACCCGCGAAAATCAGGTCCTTCTCGACTTCCTTTCGAGATTTCTGGCGGATCTCAGCCAGCGACCACGCTTCAGGGACGGAGCGATACCCCAGAGCCAGCACACGGCTTCCACGAGACGCGAAATGGCGATACACGCGTCTGTAGTACGAAGGCTTGTCCTTGAAGAGCGTTTCCAACACTTCCGGTGCTCCCTTCGTCAAGATGCGGCGCTCGTCGGTCTCATCGTTGTCGCCCTTTGCAATCGAGACAACTGTGCTCATGCGCTTGTGCTCCGACGAGAAAGAGAACCGGTGGAGAATGTCGAGCGATTGGATCTCGCCTCGACGGTCTGAGAAGAACGATGGCTGGACACTTGTCTCGCCTTGCGCGTAGTTGGAGCCATAGACCAAGTTCCACTTGATTGCCTGCATCGCTGTCAGCTCCAACGGATCGCCCACGACTTGACCGTTCAACAGCACGAGCGACTGGCATCCAGCGAGGACCAGCTCCGAGTCGAGTGGGAGCTGTTCTGGCGCAATGACATCGAGCTCGCCTTGGTGCTTGGAGTGCTTGTCATTCGCGACCTTGGTCTCTAATCCCACGACCCCGAGCAACTTGAGCTCGTCGCTTGTCAGCGTTCCTGTCTTGTCAAAACAGCAAATGTCGATGCGCCCCGCGAATGGAATCCGGAATGGCTCGGTGCAGAAAATGTTGAACTTTGTCAGCGCGATCAGCGAGTTCGTCACAGCGAGCGAGAGCTCCATCGGCAGCTCAGGTGGCACCACGGACGTCACGATCATGATGCAGTGCAGCAGGAGCTTGAAGCGGTCTCTCGTCGGATCCTGGAGGCCTTGGTGCAGCACGAAGCTCGATGCGCAGATTGCAAAGCCGAGCAAAAACAGGATGAACCACATCGCCTCCGAGTTGTTGGCGGTCACTCGCTGCGAGGAGTAGATGATCGTTCGCACAAGGCTTCCCTGCGTCGTCCCAAAGCCTGTGCGCAACACGAAAGCCACGCAACCTTGATCTGGTGGAGTTGGCCTAGTCTTGGGCTTTGGCAGCGCAGGAGAAGAAGACGATGCATCACTTTCAAGCGAGTGCTGCAGGATCTTGGTGCCGCCGTACAGCATGTGCTTCTTGTGCTGCATGCTGCTGCCATCGTCAACGCGTAGCTTCTCAACGAGGAGCTCATTGTCGTCGAGACCTGCCCCCGCGGCTTCTTTGCGCAGCGGGATCGATTCGCCCGAGAGCATAGACTCGTTCACAATACAGCTACCTCGCAGGAGGAGAAGATCGCACGGCACGCTCGTCTCTGAGCCACTGCCTTCTTTCCCAAAGCCAGGCTGCATCTTGACGCCAATCGAGCAAATGTCCCCCGGAACCAGTTGGTCGCTCCAGATCTGCACCCATTTTTTCTGCAAACATGAACACGTGACAACAGTAAAGAAATAAGTACCACACTTAAAACGCAGCAATCGACGCAAGCGTACGTACCGAGCGGTAGACCAAACAGTTCTGTGGCGCGCGACGCATCTGGTTGAGCATCTCCATATTGCGCTGCCGCTGCTTCACGACCGTGCACTCGAAGACTACGAGCATCAGGAGTGTGAGCATCGAGTAGTACACGTACTCGTCGAGGCACCAGAGCAGCATGCAGAAGAACTGGAACACGAAGAACGGCGCGACGAGCTGCTCCTTGAGGAGCTCTCCGAACGACGGGATCGGAATATCAAAGTCGTTCTTGCCCCACTTGATCCCCGCAAGCGCCAAGTCGGTCTCGGACATATACCCAGGCGATGTCAAGTACGTCTTGAGCGCGTTCTGCGTCGGGAAATCCAAGCGCCGGAAGCACGCGGCGGGCGTCGTCGCGTCGTTGATGACATCGAGAGACTCGTAGATGCAAAAATTGAGGTTCTGGTACGAGAACCACACGACGGGGATCCGTTCGCCGCTTGTGAGCTTCTCCGTCTATATCACAGCGAGCAGATACCAGTTAGCAATGAGCAACAGTCTGGTAGCTAACCCCTTGTGAGCTGCACATGGGTAAGAACAGATCAAACACGTACCCCAGCTTGAAGTGGCTTCTTGGCGACGACGCATGGACACAGCTGCTTGGGGAGCGTGCTTTTCGATGGGATCACCTTCACATATACCTGCGCTGCTTTCATATCTGTGTCGTCGGCGCCACTGGGGATCGTGTGCGCGCGCGTGCACGTCATCCACGCGCTCGCCTCGACGCTCCACTCGCCGCTCAGGAACGCGAGCGCATGCACAAACACCACGAGCGTGAAGAAGAGCGTGACGACCGTGTCCTCCTCTGGGCGGATGCAGTAGAGATACGTCGCGGTCGTGTACAGGAACGTGAACGGGAGCACGTCGAGTCGCAGCAGCCGCGGTAGCGGCTCGTAGAGCGCCACGTCCGCGATTTCGTGGTCCTCGATGCGCACCGTCACTGCCATTAGGTTCGTAGGTCGCTTGTAGTGCTTCAGTGCGGTAGTATGGACTCGTTCACTATGTGCGTATCGAGCTTTCTCCCACGCGAGATCGTCGTGTGTGCGCGTATGCGGATATATGCGGTTCAACTGAAATGATCGCGGACCTCAGAAACAAGGAGTGCACGAAAGGATATGTTCACTTAAGTACGAATTGAAGTTTTGAGTGACGGCTTTCAAGATGGTGGTGGTGGAGGCAAACATGTACTAGAATGTTTATGGCGAGTATGAAGGAGTATTGATTCGAGTATGAAGGAGTATTGACTCGAGTATGAAGGAGTATTGATTCGAGCGTGTATTGATGGTGCGCATATCGTCAGATCATCGTAGTCTTAATTACATTTTGCATCTTCATCCCACATAAATATGTGTTTTCGAGAAAACCAAATTTGTATCATCATTCGATATGGCAAGACAAACAACATGCATGCACGTAAGATACATAGGCACGAGTAGAACGCGAGTGCGTGTGGCGCTAGCTGCTGAAAACGAGCTCTTCAGGGAAAACTTTGTCCTCAAGAGTCAGACATACGCTTGTTTAATAAGCATCAATAGAGCGCCAGCAGGAGCACCACACACACATACATACGCAAATGCGCACAATACACACACATGCACGGCAAAGGATGGCGAACAACGCTGGTTGCTCCTCCTGCGCTGCTACTGCTGCTGATGTGAAACCTCAGCTGGTACCCGAAAAAGTTGCAATCGACATGAATTGGTCCGTTAAGGCGTTAACATCACTGGTTTCACTGGGGAAATGGGGCTCCGCACACAAATGCACACATACACACAAAGATGCACGTAGACAAAGAAAGGATTGGACAGTGGCTGTATGGCGAGACGACTGCGCTGCTGGTAGCTGTCTGCTGCTGCTGTGTGTCGTCGGGATCGAAATGCTCGAATGGTGTCGTTCTCAAGCCTGATCGCCCCCAAGTCCGTTGCTGTGGGCGTGAAATGACTGGTGTCGTTGTCAAATGCGTAAAAAGGGGCTACTCGTAAAAAGAACAAGAATACACTATTTACGAATTTGTAAAAACAATTTTATAAAAAATAATATGTAGATTCTAAATTTTCGCCTGTGACCGTCATGTTGAAACTTTCAACATTACAACTACGCACAAGAGGAACATCTGTTGTCACTAGCTCATTAGAGGTTGTATGCTGCATGATTTGTCAAGGTTTAGGGTGAAAGAACATGCGCATACTTTCACTTGCGTCCACTATGTTAGCCGTGCGCATCTGCTGCCAAGCGGACGCTCGCCGGACAGCGGATGCGTGCGGCTCATATAGTGGACGCAAGTGAAAGTCGTGCGGATGTTTTTAAATAGAGAAATGCTCAACAAATAAGTTTAGGGAAGACGTTAGGGCGTGCATATCTAGCCAACCAATGCTTATTAGCATATTTGCAAGACGCTACCAGATATATTTTTTATGTGGTCCTCTCAGTGAAGCAACCGTTCGCTACTTGTGACACTTGTGGAACACAGATACACAGAGTGAAGGTCATTTGTTCTCTTGCTCTTCAAGCACATTTCACAGTACACAAGTCCAAGCAACACACCTTCTCTCATGCGCCCGACGAGCCCCGCAAAGGTCGCATGACTGTGTGATAGGGCGTCAAGATCAAGCTCGGTCTCGAGTCCAGCTTGATGCACACTAAGGTATGTTTTTGATTGATTTGATTTCATCAGAATGGCTACAACCGTTCTTCTTTCTCTCAGTTCTGTCTCATTGACAAGTGCATCAGGAACGGATCAATGACCTGGAGCTGTAACGGCCTTGAGAGCAACGTGGAGAATCTGGATGTCCATTACCGAAAGGCTGACTCCCGCTACGACTCCTATGAGGACGCGATGAGCTTCCTGTGGGCGAGATATGATTTCGTCTAAGCCCATGGAGTATTCGGTTTGTATTTTGCTTTACTTTGTACTTAGCCCTAAGCTCGCACAAAGGGGAAGTAACACTAAGGTGCAACACCTCTGATGAATCAAGAGAAGATCTCTGCACATTCTAAGGGCGAGCAGTTCTATTCATTCTTATCCATCTTCATGATGCGCCAACTTTGCGGATCTCAGAGCGACACGAGACCCTCTTTCGAGCCTTCGTCCAGTAGCTCGTTCACCAGCGCACGCACGACGCGCGTGACCTCTTCAGGCTGCTCGTGCTGGATATTGTGGCCAATTTCGGGGACCGTGATGTGCACGCTTGGCTTCGCACTCACCTCCTCGACGAGCTTCTCCTGCGCGTTCTGCCACTTGCGCTCCATGGCGGAGATCGTGTTCACGTCGATGCCCGGGTTCGCTTTCATACCATCAAACATGTCGGGCTTGCCGTGCGAGAGCACGACGCACGGAAACTCAAAGCCACGACCGAAAGGCGTGTCTCGGAAGCGCTCCTCGGTCAGTGGGATGCCCTGGTTCTCCCACAGTGCCCCCTGGCGATGCGCGGGCGATGGCAGGTAGTGCTCGACGTACGGCAGCGCGATCGGCGAGTAGCGCTTGACGAACTTGTCGCGCTGGATGTTGTTGATCATGCGAATGACACCAAAGCGCGCGAGGCTGAGCACGGTCTCGCTGTTCTCGTCCATGGTCTCGAGCGACTCCTTGACCGCAGGCGAGACGCTTTCTAGCTCACGTCGCAGGTTTTCCTGCAGTGCGTCGACCAGAACGAGCCCCTCGCACTTGATGCCCGTGTTGTTGGACGAGCTCACAAGCTCTTCCGCGAGTTGCCTATCATGTAAAGATTAAACATGTAAGTTCATGAATCTCACATGGAGGTCAAAGTTGACATTTTGCTCACGAACCTCATGTTGTAGCCACCGGCGCCATGGCCCACGAGGATGACCTGGTACGAGATATTGAGCTTCTTGAGGATCTGCAAGTACTCGCTTGCGATCTGCATGGACGTGCGAGGAAGCGGGCCGGGTGGCGAGAAGCCCAGACCAGGACGGTCGATGCTTACCACAGTCGCAAACTCGGACACCTACAGCAAGCAGACAGGCAGCACAACACACAGGCAGGTTGAGACATGACTACTCTGCGATACGCGGGACCACCACCACTTCTTCATTGCGATCGTGGGTGCACGAATGTTCGCCACGAACCTGATCCATGACTTTATCCCAGTCGAAGGACGTCTCGCCGACACCTCCGTCGAAGATGATCGTGAACTGCCCGCTTCCCTTCTGCTGCAAGTGAATCTTGATGGGCGTGCCGCGCTCGTCCTCGATCTCCACAAAAGTCCCAGGCGCTGGCATCGGGCTCCACTGCTTCGTGGACTCAATCACGTACCCACTCGTGGCCACCAGCGCGACGACCGCCACCGTGCCCTGCACGCAACATCATCAATACACACAATGAGTCACTCGTCCGCAATTGCAAGACACTGTTAGAGAAAAGAGAGGCGTACCCCAACAACGAGCTTCAGAATCTCCTTGAGCTCATGCATGAGCACCTCGCGCGTGACTCTGCCAGCAGGAGGCATTCCGTTCGGCACTGGCGGCGACGCTTGCTGCGTTGGTGGCGATGGTGCCTTCTTCTTGGACGCAAAGCGACGCACAGCCGTTGCCTTCTGCGCGTTCCATGCATTTCTCTTGACGCTGCAGTCGAGCGTCGAGCGCGCGCTGCGGGCGGTCGTTCTCGTCACGCGCGCCAGCATCGTTTTCCCTTGCTTTCCACGCGAGAGCTTTCCGAATGATCCTCGCTCGCAGTTTTTCGTGTGTCAAATGGAATGAGACATGTGAAAACGTATACTTATGTATACTCATTGCGAAAATCAACAGTGTCTGTATAAATGATCCTTATTGTATTCGGAAATCACTCGTTCGCCCTCAGAGCACCGTGAAAATAGCGGTACTTGTATATAATTATCCGGAAATGAGCTCTCTGCATCCGGCCATACAAAGCACTCGCTCACCCGTCAGCGCACCGTCAAAACGAGAGCCACACACACACGATCACGAAACGAAGATGCTGCGTCGAGCAGGTGTCGTCGCGGCACGTGCGGCCTGGATGCACAATGGCAGCGGAGCTCTCGGTGCGATGTTCCAGGCTCAGTTGCATGTGTCAGCAGCGACCACGTCGCAGGCACGCTGGAGCTCGTCGACGAAGAAGCCCGTGGTGCAGGTGCTGCACCACAACCCACCGCAGACGTACGCGCAGGTGGAGCAGGACATCGCGGCCATGCAGCGCGAGATCCGCGATGCGTACAAGTACGTGATCTGCTACAACACCGCGATCTATCTGCTGTTATGTGTACGTGTGAGTGGTGCATGTACTGACTGCCTGCTGTTCATGTTGACGCAGCGCTGGCAATTTTAACGACGCTCTGGAAGTCGGAATCGCCTGTCGGGACGTTGTGAAGGGCCACTTCGGCGAGAAGCACCCGGTGTACGCCAGCACGATCACGAACATCGCGCTCATGTACAAGAACCTGGGCCGCATGGAGGACGCGGTCGAGTCGTACGAGTTTGCGCTGCAGGTGTACAAGGAAAGCGTTGGTGAGCTGCACGCGTCCTTCGCGACGACGCTGCACAACCTCGGGTCCGTATACCGCACGCTCTCGCTCTCTGCTACGGGCATGGAACGCGTGAATGCGCTGCACCGCGCCATGGAGTGCTTTGAGGAGTCGCTCAAAATCCGCAAGAACATCCTCGAGCCGGGCCACCCGGACATCGCGCTCAGCATGTGCAACCTGGGCATCATCTACTGGCACAACAAGCAGGCGGAGAAGGCCTTCCAGGTGCTCACTGAGGCCAAGGACATGCTCGAGCGCAAGGTGGGGTCCAACAGCACGCTCACGGCTTTGGCGATGAACAACCTCGCCTATGTCAGCAAGGAAGCGCGCAAGTACGAGGAGGCGGTCGCGCTGTACGAGCAGGTGGTCGAGGTTCGCGAGCGCGTGCTCGGTGCCGAGCATAATGAAACGATCATGGCGCGGCACAACCTCGCGGAGGCGTACCGTGCCAGCGGGCAGGAAGAGAAGGCGATTGTGATCCAGCAGCAGATCCTGGATTTGTTTGACGCTGAGGTCATGGACGAGAACGACCTGTCCAAGAAGGACCAGTGATAGGAGCAGAACTGCTCTTGAGAATTTCCAATATGTATAGAGCCAATTTCCCACACCCGTGCTTATTTACACATTCACGCCGCAGCTTTACATTGCATGCTTATGCTTATGATTGTGCTTGTGCAGCCAGCGGAACTGAAAGCTGTAGTCCGCGCCTGTAAAAAAGCAATTCATAGGGTCAGTGTCCACAAGCAATGAGAATGGATAATAGACTCCTGCTGGTTTACCGTAGTGCTCCAGTGAAGACTGGATGACGTAGAAGACCCAGAGCACGAGCTTGGACTGCATCATCTTCCACTGGCTCTCGAGCACGAACGCGAGCAGCGACGTGGACGAAAGCTGCAGCTTCTTGCGCAGACTCCAGTCAAGCAGCACGAAGGAGAGGAGCTCCAAGCCGCCGTAGAGCAGGATGCTCGGCACTGTGGACCAGAGCTTGTCGTGGTCCATGTGCGCCAGCTGCGTGTAGTAGATGTGATTCGGCAGGTGCGACATAATCAGCAGGTACACCGCTAACCATTGCATTCACAGCCAAAGCAGCAACAGTGTATCGAATTAGTGAGAAGCAATACAGGATCACATAGTACAAGCCGCACACGTGAGAATCACATTAAACGAGCGGGATGATCACCTCGGTGTACTCGACGAGCACGACGAACTCGCAGTGGTGCAGCAGCCGCAGTATCTCCTGCAAGTACAGCAGCTCCAGCGCCGTGCTCTGCGCACTCAACTTGGTCAGGATCACCACCTGTCCGTTCTTCCTTACGGCATTCGAAAACGAGTCGGGTAGGATCTCAGAAAGCGCTGGCCCTTCTTCTCGCTCGAAATCTGGTCGCAGCGACTCGACCTTGGTCTCATTAAACGACTGGAGCTGAGCGTTCGATGAACCCGGCGGCGCGATCCTGCGGGCGAATGGAAAGTTCAAAAATGCACGCAGACCTCTGCGGTCTCCATCTTGAAGGTCCTTTGTAGAGCCACTCGCGGTCTGGCTGCTTACCAACGTTTCCCCCAGCGAACCGAAAGACTCGAGACGAATGTTCGGGTGCGTCTTGAGAGACACATTGAGCTCCAGGATCCGGTGCGCGATCGAAAATGGTCCACGAGCGTGAAGCCACCTGGAACTCTCTGCGTTCAGGCGAGGTAGTGGGCACAAGTGGTGAGCCACGGAGTCCCGCGCTGCTTTGACGAAGATGGTGGCGGGACATGGAGCGAGCGGTACTGCTTGTCGAGCTCAGCCCTAAGTGCGTTGATCACGTGCACTTTCTCTCGGATCTCGTAGAGAGACGCACGCGTGGGCGAAGTCCACAGCCATGATCACGAGTGTCGTGCTGATGGACATGGAGCTGTTGATGCACACGTAGACGAAGAGCGCGTTGAAGACCTCGACGTTGAAGATGATCACTTCGGGCTTGAGGTCTTTGAGGTTGCTAATGCACTCCAGAACACGCCGTTCTCCTCGCGTATCAGAAATAGGTAGTACCTGCAATAGTCGATATTTTATTTTTAAAGGATATTAAAACGAACAGGAGACGTAGGAATTTGCGCCACGTGTGGCGTGAGTCCAAACTCCTGGCCAGCTGGGCCTCACTTCTTTTTCTACCACGGAAACTCCAGCTGGCGCACGAGCTCGTCTTCTCCCTTCACCCGCTCCCCCGCCATCGTTTCCACCTCACGTCTCCTTCCGGCAGGCCCGTTTTGATTCACTGGTAGCACTTGTTGATCTACACCAACGCAATTGCCTTCAGAAGCGATGCAGAGCTAAAGACGCAAGCCGAAGAACTTCAAGCAGCCGTCGCCGCATTGCTCGCGCAGAACCAAGCGCTCTCGCAAGCCCAGCGAAAAGGAGGAATGCATGCCACCGTCACTGCCGCGATTCAAGAGAACGAAGAGTGAAGACGATCGCCAGTGGTTATTCGAGATCGAGAACACCTGCTACATCCACGATTACCCCATCGTCGAGACGTGCGTGAAGCTACCGCGTATCGCCGACTCCGCGATGAATGAGCCCGTGAAGGGTTAGTTCTGCACTGGTCATCGACGGTAGACGAGCAATCGAACACATGGGCGCACTTCAAGAGCGACGCCCTCCAGCGTTTTGAGTCATCCAGCTATCAGTCGGATCTCCGCCAGAAATTTCGCCAGCTCCGCCAGACTGGCGACATGGAAGACTACAACGGGTAGTACTCGAAGCTGGTCTTCCGTGTCGATAACATGAACGCCATCGGCCAGATTAGCAGCTACTCCCTGGGACTTAAGCCTCGCATCAGAATCCATGCGAAGCTCGTGGACCCACCCCCGCTCGCCGAGGTCGTGAACGAAGCTGCGAAGTTCGAGATGGCGAAATTCGTGACCAAGGAGCGTCCACCGAAGGATGAGGACGTCAAGCCGAACAAACCGCGCTTCGGGGAAGAATGCTAAATGGAACAACCACCCCAAGCAGCAACAACCGGGAAGATTTACGTCCGGTCGCAAACCTGGTAAGACCACGATGAGTCAGTCAGTTTGCCACTTCTGCAAGAAGCCCGGTCACTTCAAGAAGGACTGTTTCATTTTCAAGAAGCAAGAGAAGGACCAGAGAAATGGGCAATCACGTCAAAAGTAGAGGGTTCTGTCGTGGGGAGTGACATCAAAAGGAAGTTTAAAATTGATAATATCAAGTAGGATTTGCTTTGCGAAACCCATCTCGTGTACAAGTCTACGCCTTTGTTAATTGCAAACGGCGTGATTGGAAGCCAATGTTTTCCTGCATGCCAAGCAAAGAATCTTTTGGATTGTGGCGCAACAACCGTGTACATTTCGAGACGATCAGTCCAAAAAATGAAGCTGCAAATCACAGTCAATGAAAACAAGTTGATTCTATCTCAGCACAACAACACACAGCCTGCCGCCCGCATACAAACACAGTACAGCCAGCTGACCAGATAACCTGCGCAGCAGACCGGGCTTCGATACCATAACAGAGAGAAACCGCCGCTACGAGCATCACGCGCGTCCCTCACTCGT
>JAASGT010000034.1:0-68546 GCA_023334315.1 Globisporangium alternatum | reverse complement strand
GCTGTTCGCGGTCTTCTCTGAGTCACTTGGAACTGGATTCGGACGCGATGGCTGGCTGGCGTTCTTCTTTGCTGGTCTCTCGATTGTGTTGTTCAGTGTGAACCACGACTTGCCCTTGAGTCGCTTCGAGCTTGCTGGGAAAGACTTCTCTTTGTCCAAAGGCAGCCATATACCTCTCTTTGGCAGAAGACATGTACTTGGACATGGCTTCACACTGATTACTTGAATAACAATGTTAGCTATCTGACCAATGTTGTGTAGCAATCCAGACCAACTTTCAAAAAATTACAAAAATAGACACAAATCAGTGGCATCTCTCCAACGTGGTGCAATCACCATCATCACTCGATCAATAGACTCTATCCTTATTACAAGACCGCTTTCTATTCAGTGCGGTCTGAATCTTCGACAAAGATATGCAGCACCCCATCACTCTGACAACCTCAATGTGGGTCACCATATGGGACATCATATAGAACGTTCCACATTCTGCCTGCCACTCGTTTCGACCAGCCAGTGACACACACGAAGGCATTCGCAACTCATCCGGCCACCTTGCAGCATCACAGCAGCATGTGGCTCCGACGCAGCCTCCCAACGCTCGCGCGCCACAGCAGCCGCGCGAGCCAGCCACGCAGTAGCAGCTGCCTGCAGTCCGCGCTCGCGGGAACGCGCGACTTCTCGAGCTCCGTGACCGCGGACCTGATCCGCAATGTCGCGATCGTGGCCCACGTCGACCACGGCAAGACGACGCTGGTGGACCAGCTGCTCAAGCACGGCGGCAACAAGCTGTCGGAGGACCGCGTGATGGACTCGATCGACCTCGAGCGCGAGCGTGGTATCACCATCATGTCCAAGACCACGCGCGTCGAGTACAACGGCCACGTGCTCAACATCGTCGACACGCCCGGTCACTCGGACTTCGGTGGCGAGGTCGAGCGCATCCTCAGCATGGTCGACGGTGTCGTGCTCGTCGTTGACGCGACCGAGGGACCGATGTCGCAGACCAAGTTCGTACTCACAAAGGCGCTCAACCAGGGCTTGAAGCCGCTCGTGGTCATCAACAAGGTCGACCGCGACACCAGTCGCCTGAACGGCGACGTCGAGAACGAGCTCTTCGACATGTTTGTCGCGCTCGAGGCCAACGATGAACAGCTCGAGTTCCCGGTGCTGTACGCCTCGGCGAAGAATGGCTGGGCCGTGCGCGATCTCGACGACGCGGACGAGCCGAAGACCAGCATGACTGCGCTGCTGGACGAGATCATCAACTACGTCCCAGCCCCAGTCGCGGACGCGACGGCGCCGTTCGCCATGGCTGTGACCATGATTGGGTACGTTTGTCTCTATCTGTATTGACTATGCGGCACATTACCATCTTGCTAACATGAAGAGCTCCATTATGATGTATCAACAGCCACGACCCATACGTCGGCCGCCTCGCCACTGGCCGCATCCACGCCGGTAGCATCAAGGTCGGCGACGCCATCCAGGTGCTCAACCTCGAGAGCAAGCAGCTCGAGAGCGGCAAGGTGACCAAGATGTACGTGACGCGCGGCACGGTCAAGTCCGAAGTCACGTCGGCCACGGCGGGCGACATCATCACGATCGCCGGCGTCAACGCGTTCGTGTCGGACACGATCTGTGACGCCGCTGTCTCGGAGCCGATTCCGTCGCCAACGCTGGACCCGCCAACGATCTCCATGACGTTCGGCGTGAACGACTCGCCGATCGCCGGCAAGGAGGGCAAGTTCCTCACGTCGTCGCACATCAAGGAGCGCCTGAAGCGCGAGACGGAGAACAACGTGGCCATTTCGGTCTCGCAGAGCGAGTCCTCGGAGGCTTTCAACGTGCACGGCCGCGGCGAGCTGCAGCTCGCGATTCTGATCGAGGAGATGCGTCGCGAGGGCTTTGAGATGTGTGTGTCGGCGCCGCAGGTGCTCTTCAAGACGTGCCCGGACACGAAGCAGAAGCTCGAGCCGATCGAGGAGGTGACGATCGACGTGGACGCTGACTACTCCGGTTCGGTTATCGACAAGCTCTCGAACCGCGGTGGTGAGATCGTCGAGTTCAAGGAGATGCAAGACAAGGTGCGGCTGCAGTTCAAGATCCCGTCGCGCTGCCTCATGGGGTACCGCAGCGAGATCAAGACCGACACGCGCGGCAGCGGCGTGCTCAACTCGATCTTCCACGGCTACATGCCGTTCCAGGGCTCGGCCTCAGCGCCGTCCAAGGGCAAGTTGATCGCGTCGGCGAACGGCATGGCCTCGGCCTATGCGCTCAACACGCTCGAGGACCGCGGCGAGATGTTCATCAAGCCTGGCGACGAGGTGTACACAGGCATGATCATCGGCGAGCACTCGCGCCCCGTGGACATCGAGGTGAATCCGACGAAGGAGAAGAAGCTTACGAACATGCGCGCGGCCGGCACGGACGAGAACATCCGCTTGTCGCCTATCCGCACCATGTCGCTCGAGGACGTCGTGACTTACATTGGCGACGACGAAATGATCGACGTCTCGCCCTCGCGCATCCGCATGCGCAAGCGCGAGTTGTCGGCCAACGACCGCAAGCGCTCGGCCACCAAGAAGAAGTAGATTGGGAATGGTGAGCCATTGCGAAGCGCTCATTTTCGAGCAAGCAGAGCATTGAGAGAGGTTTGTAGGGATGGAAGGAGCTGGGGGTTCTCTAGATTGCATGTTATTACAGATAGATATAGACAACAGCCACGATATGCCTGCGAGTGCATTGCTGAGTGATAAGTACGACACCTGCCAGCTTCCTTCCTGAACGCGAGAGAGCTTGGAAGAACGTTAACAATAAACAAAAGAAACACGATGTCGTAGATCCACTGCCGTTTGCTAGAGTTCTCCATTGGAATGGGCGCCACTCGAGTGAGTGCGTCTCATCATACTCTTCTGACTACAATCATCGTCAGCACCTGAGCTTGACAACTCTATGCGAGAGGTCACCTGCATGATCCGTTACATCCAATCAACACAACGCTGAAAAGAGCAACTCGTTTGCATTCACTCATAGGCAAAACCATCATTGTTGCTACACGTCGTTGTGCGGCTTGCGCATCTTCTTGCCGAAGCTGAGGAACTTGTTGACCGAGAGCTTCTTGGATTTTGGGATCTTCTGGTCCACGAGGAACGGATGCAGCACCTCGCGCGGGCTTGGAGGCGCGAGCACCGCGACTTTGAACTCGCTTGTCGTCTGCGGGGAGAACCCACAGGCCGAGAGGTTCTTTCCAATGGAGTCCAGGTTCTTCTCCGCAATTGTGCGAATCTGTTATAGACACACGATCATTCAGATGATCGACAGGTGAGTTTACAGAAATCAAATGAATATTTTCTGCTCATCCTCCACACACGACACGCACGGCACGTACCACTGTGATGTCGTCCTCCAACTGCATTGGATCCACGTCCGAGAAGATATTCTGGCTGTCGGCCGTAAAGCACTCGTCAATGTCTCGCTCCGGAGGCGTCGACAGGTTGATGAACAGTTGCTGGATCGCTGGCGAGTTCCTCTCAATGAACGGATTCAGAATTCTATGTTGGAGAAGAGAGTGAGGTGACGAGCACGTTAGTGGTCTGGCAATCCGCAAATGCACAAGCAAAGTTTCTCGTCTGTAGCACAAGTATACACGGACGTACTTGAATTGAGGCTCCCTATCGCCGAACATCACGCACGTCGCTGTCTTGAAGAGTAACTTGGTCACCAGCACGAGCACGCGACGCGTCTCAGGCGGAGGTTCCTTGTCCGCGAGGTTGTACAAGTGCGGCGTCGTGATCGCAGGACACACGAAGCGAAGGAACAGGAAACCGCCGATGACCGACTGAGAGGAAGCAAAACACACACGCAGTCACAAACGTGAGCACACCCAACATAGGACTGATTCGACAGATAGACAAACTCACTCGAGTCAGCGACGCCGGGTCCTCAACAGCGATCCCCTCGTACGATCCGTCGAATCGACTGATTACTTTCGAGTTGAGATGCGAGCAGATGTGGAAGTACGACGACGGTATCTACCGAAACAAACACAAAGAGGACAATCGCATTCAGTTGTGAGCAGCAGCTACGCGTCTTTGCGAGCACGATCGCTTTTCAACAGGCATCATGACGTACCAGATGCGCGTTTCTCAAAATCGCATCCAGAATGTGCTGGCAGGCTCTCATGAGATTCTCTGCATTCGCGTTCACACTCGATCCGTCGCGAAGTGCCTGGAAGTAATGATACGAACACGAACATTGTTAGACTGTAGCTAGCACCCACGGCGTCATTGTGGAAGATTGGCAATTTCTACAAGCAACGTCAACAACAGCAAACGAAACGCACCTCCTGCTTGTCGGGATTCAGTTCCAGATCCGCGATCTTGAGCGAGAGAATGTCTTGAAGCGGGTCTGTGAGCACGACTCGGATGAACTCCGAGCCGACGCACTTGCTGTACGAAGACACGAGCCGACTCGCGTAGTCGTCGGATCGAAAGAGCGTCGCGACGTTTATGACCGACGCCACTTCGATTTCGATCGCCCAGCGGATCAGCCGACTCAGTCGGTTGTGGCTTCCAAACAGGCGAAGCAGCGGGTATAGGAGCACCATCTGCAACGGATACACAAACACCAGAGCATGATATAAGAATACGGCCACATGAGCAAACAACAGGATCAAGGCTCACCTTTTCTTCTCGTCCAGCTGTCTGCAGCACAGACGACACGACCATCATGGTGTCTTCGACCACAAGCGTCCCGAGATCCCGTCGCGGCCTCGACATCTTCGCAATTCCTTGCTGCAAACAACAACAAACAACAGTTACAGTTGAGAACACCAAGACAGCCGCGTCCCGTCAATGGATTCCACAGAGTACCAGACGTACCCCGACTCTAAAGTCGCTCATAAAGTCCCGAGCTGATTTCGCGCGCTGCAGTGACGGATCCACGGTGCTTCTGGTGAAAAAAGACGCGCACATAGACAGCCACATAGTGCGAGAAAGGTGAGTCTCAACACTCTGATCACAAACACAAACAAGAGCCCAATATCACAGCGTTCGTACACCGCGTCCGACAGGTCACTGTGCTCAGACAGCGACCGCAAATGTCGTAATCTCCGAGCCTCCTCGGCGTCTTTCCGCTCGATGCCCTGCCGAATCTCTGCGATGACGTCGTCGCTTATAATAATCTGATTCGGCTGCTTTTCCGGCGCCGACGTCACGATGAAGTCGTTCATCACCTGCTGGATCGAGTCCAGGATGCCGCTCGCTTCAAGGAAATGCTCGTCCGACTATGGCGGAAAAGAAGCAGCAATGCGAAGGTTAGTCACGACCAGCAAATAATGAACAATGGTTGTTCACAAACCTCGTCGAACTCCGACAGGCGCTCGTAGTCGTCGTCTCCGTCAAGCATGTTGTCACCATCGAACGAAAACATGTCCTGGTTGAGCATATCGCTGGTGGAACCTCGCTGTCCGAACGAATCTGTCGTCATCATTCACGCAAACCACGAGGTCAGCTTCCGATCAATCTTGAGTTCACCTTGATAACAACAATATCAATAATACGCTGTCCGTACCGATGTAGGTCGATGCCGCGCTTGGTGCTGTCTCCGCTACTGCTGCTGGTGCTGCTGGATACTGTTGTCAGCACACTCAAGATTAGTTTACAAAGCATGTCAAGAGCCTCAGAATATTCAAAGCTCACCGCAAAGTCAGTGCGGAAGCTCGACTGGAGGTTGCGCGCGATCTCGGCAAGCTCCATCGCCTGCTGCTGCAAATACTCGTTCCCAGAGTAGCTCGAGCGCTTGAAGACGCTGCCCGAGGACACTGCGAACATCGCCGAAAAGTCTGCGGATCCCAGACTTGCGCTGCGACTGAACAAGTCGTCGCTCTCTCCAGACGACCCGGCGAACGCGGCAGGAGCTGAGCGTGGGGCAACAGGAACCGCGGCCACGGACGGCTCTTCTTCTGCTTCTTCGTCGATATCAATATCGATATCGACATCCTCTCGTCGCATTTTATTTCGGCTCTCCAAGACGACGACACGCTCAGCCTCGTCCACAACGACACCCATTTCGACCGCGTCTTGAGTACCATTGCTGATGCTTTCACCCTCGTCAACGCTCTTTTCTTCTTGTTGCTCTTCTTCATGGGCTGTTGCTAATTTGACTGCGGCTGCTTCGACATCGCTGGCTCGCGTCTGCGTCTCGACCTCCGCTGTCACTTCTGCCGTGGCAGCCATTGCCGCTGCCGCCGCGAGCACGACCGCCTGCTCCTGCGCGTACGCCTGCGTGGCCATGAGCTTGGTCTTGAGCTCCAAGATCTCCTGCTTTTGCTTGCGCACGAGCTGCATGGCGTCGCGCAGCATCTCCGAGACTTCGTGGCCGACGTTCACCGCGGACGCCGCGATGTCACTGTGGCGTTGCTGCTGCTGTGCATATGCATACTGATCATCGTGCTGCAGTTGACTCTCGTCCAGCGAATGCCGCGACGTGGACGACGAGCGACGGCGCCGACCCGGGCCTTCAATCGAGCCTCGGCGCAAATGCAGTTGCTGTTGAAGTCGTGTGGACGAGGACGATGAGCGGCGCCGACGGTGCGCTGGGTGCTCGACGTTCGCCTGGTTGATGCGATCGAGCCACAGCTGCCGGTCTTCGTGCGAGGGCGATCGGAAGAGCAGCACGCGCCCGGCGCTCGACGTGATCTTCCAGCACGGGCCGCATTCCTCGGCGTACGGCTCAGCGTCCGCGTCGCTGTTCTTGAATATTCGGTCCACGGGCTTGACGCTGCACCCTGCGAGTGGCACGACGCCGCGCGGCAGTTCGTCGAGTTTCTCGTAGTAGAACAGTGTGCTCGCGTAGATCGCGACCAGCGACGCGCTCCAGCCGGATTCAAAGCGTTTACCCTACAAAGCAACGTTCGACCATACACACACCACTATGAGCCTCACATTCAGCACACCATTACCAAAAGCCAGTCCCATGCATCCGCACCATCTTGTAGAGTTTCTGCAACGGCGCTTTCTTCTGCAGATCGGTGCCGAGCACGAGCAGCTCGGGGCACTTGACGTCAGTCGAGGACCGCACGCTGTCCGCGCCCGCTTCGGTCATGGAGCTCGCGCTGCTGTTGGTCTTGGACCGGTATGCGCGCTGCTCCCCACCGCTCAGCGTCGTCGAGTGCGCGGGCGACTGCATCGTCTTGTCCGTTCTCTCTCTCTCTGATGCCCACTCACTACAGACTTGCGCCCTTTACTGCGTTGCGATGGCACGCGTAGGAAGGAGGTGCTCCTCCGGTCGTGCAACGGTCTCGAAGGGCGGCAGTGACGACGACCCGCGAGGCACGCGTGACACAGGCAGATAGACAGACAGGGGCGTGTGGACGGATACGAGGGGAGACGGTAGGTAGACGCAGAGCTCTCTCTCTCTTCTCTCCTCGCTCTTCTCTCTCTTCTCTTCTCGTGTGAACGTGAGCGTGTGATGCGGATGGCGAGGCGTGCGTGACGCAGAGAGCGGCAAATGTAGAGGAGGCAGCAAGCGCCTCGCTCGATTCGCTGATTACAGGACCAAGCCTTTTTGCGCTTTGTGGACAGACTGACCTCCTTTTTCATGTAATCCCTTTGTAATATAATGAAACATGCGGTTACATAGACATCTGAACTCTCAACAATGTAAACGTGGCTCAGGATATTGGCAAATATAATACCCTACTCAACGCAATCTGCTACATCTCGAGGAGACGAGACGCGGTCCTAGACATTTTTCAGATGGTAGAATTGACAGTAAAGCTTTTCTTGACCATTTTGAAGAGGTTTTACGTTTGACAAAAAAACCCTATGAAAAAGGGTCAAAAGTCGTTGCTCGCGAGCCAACTACAATAGATACCCTCTCAAACAAGATTGCTCTATAAACTTTCACTGTACAAATTGCGATGTTCTTTTTGTGTATTTTTGGTTCTCAAAGGGGGATGGGCTTGCTTTTCGCGATGGGGATTGGCTGAAATACCAGCCTTGATAGAGCTGCAGTGGAAATTATACGTTTCGTCAAAGATTCTCATGGTACAATTGAAAATGCCTTGTACTACTGGAATTGTGAATTTTATCTGTATTGTCCCTCTCAAGGTTGTAAGCGCCGCTTTGCACCGATTATATGATAAATTTAATATAACTTGTCGAATACAGAAATAAAATATGCAATACCGAGAGCTGCGATAGCAATCGTAGAGAGGAATGCATCCGCTCTCTCTTCCACTCATTCTGTGGACGTCCTCTTGGCTCGAGAGGGGGAACAGGGGACTCCTGCAAGCGCCTTTGCTGCCGGGTCTGTGGACAGCGAGCGAGCGCTGGCTTTGGGCGCTGGATCATTTGGCCTTTGAGCACCGCAACGAAGCAAAGCACCAAAGCCCCCCTCCTATTACAATGGTACGTAAGCAGTGACTGATGAGGTTGCGATGGATGGATGGCGTCGCGCGCGCCTGTGTCCAGCGTGAAGAGGAGACGAGGGAGCGAGGCACGTGATAAGCAGGGCACCAAGCGCGAACCGGCAGCAGACCCTCGTGGTGCGATCTTGATCGGTCGCCTGCTGCGAGGAACAGCTACAGATGGGATCTTCGACTCGCGGTCCAGTTGACATCGCTCGATCGAGCGAGCTGACGGTGATTCAGAATGAATGGTGAAGTCAAGAGCAGCCTTTCTCCCTCATTTCCTCTCGCATCGGACACCAGCGCACGCGAGCATGCCATCCTCCCCCTCCCTCCGCCATCCGCGACGATCCTCAGCCAATCAGTGCTGTCTTCGTGCTCATACTGACGGCCCTTTTGTGTATATTTGTTGCAGGCCGCCCGCACGAACATCTTCGCCTACCTGGACTCGGACGACGAGGACGTCCCAAAGGTCGTGAAGAAGACGGAGCCAGCTCCATCGTCGGCCCCAGTGGCGCTCAACAAGCCTGCCGCTGGCAACAAGAAGGCGGGCAAGAAGACTGGCCCAGTCGTCGTTGACGGCGACAACAAGAAGGAGCAGCGCGCTCCTCGCACCGGCGGCGCGTCCGCTGGTCGCGGCCCACGCACGGGTGGCCGTGGTGGTGAACGCAACGGCGAGCGTGGTGAGCGTGGCGAGCGTCGCCAGTTCGAGCGTCGCAGCGGCACGGGCCGTGGTAAGGAGACGTCCAAGCAGGGCGGCGGCGCCCGCAACTGGGGCAACGACGCCGACAAGACCGAGCTGACCGTCGAGGCCGAAGTGCAGGAGGGCGAGAAGGTCGTCGGCGACGAGGACGCCACCCCTGCTGAGGAGGCCGTCGTGGTCGAGGAGGAGGAGGAGGAGGTCCAGTTCACCCTGGACGAGTACCTGGCCAAGAAGCAGGAGTCGCGCAAGGGCGACCACTTCGCGGAGGTCGAGGTGCGCCAGATCGAGACGGACTTCTCGGGCGCCGTGCAGCTCACGAAGGACGGCAAGACCCCGGACTTCATCGAGTCGGCCTACGAGAAGGTCTACACGAAGAAGACCTCGGGCCGAAAGAAGACGTTCATCACGGACGTGGGCTTCCAGGCTCCAAAGCAGGAGCGCGCTCCACGCTTCGAGGACCGCGGTGACCGCCCAGAGGGTGGCCGTGGCGGCCGTGGTGGTCGCGGTGGCCGTGAAGGTGGCCGTGGCGGCCGCGGTGGTCGTGAGGGCTCGGCCCCAGGCGGTCGCGGTGGCCGTGGTGCCCAGGGTGGCCGTGGCGCCCGTGGCCCAGCTGTGCCAAACGTGACGGACCTCTCGGCTTTCCCAAGCCTTGGTTAAGCGCGTCTAGCCAGCTCTTCCGCTATCAGCGAAGGGAGGCGATCAGAGTTCTCTTTACGAGCCCAAGCGTATGTCTCGTACGCGACGGCTTGTTGGGAAATGACGGCTGCCTCCGTGGATCTTCAAGAATGCTGCTCTCTTTCATTTAGATCACCACCAGATAGGGACCGTTTGCTGAGTTGTTCTCACAGCCTCGTAAGCGGAAAGTTAGAGAAAAGGTTATTTTTTTGTGTGTAGCAGCAGCAGCGCCTGTGTGTTTAGCGTGTGTCATTGGCTTTCGTCCTTTCGGTCGCGCTGGAGGCCGTCTTCTCTCTCTTGTGGGGATACTTCTGTGCTTATTATCGTGCGTTTTTCGAGAAGAGGAGCCCCGGCGACTTTAACGACAAAAGACAATACAAATGCAAAGGCGTGGGGTTGGCTGCTGCTGCCACAGCAAAGAAACAGAATGGAAGATGATGGTGCACTTCATTTGATCATCTTGTCCAGCACGAGGCTGTCTGGCAATTCACAGGTTTCTACACACGACTCGGTTGTAACACACAGTCTAGTGTCACTCTACACACCTCTGATGATGGTCTTGTCTATCGCGACGGGAGGTCGAGCTTGTCGATCTTGAAGCTCCCGCAGGGCTGCAAGACGCCGTTCTTGAACTCGCCAGGCTCTAAACTCACGCCTGGAACTGCTGGTCTTTCACGCTCATTCTCGTCGTCCTCAGTCCGTTCTCGGGAGAAAAGCCCGTCGCCGCTGGGGAAGCCGTCGAGCCACTCGCCAATGTACTTGCGGCCGTCGGGCGACGACCAGACGCCGAAGCCGTGGACCTCGTTCGCGACCCAGTTGCCCTCGTACATCTCCCCCGTGGCGAGCGTCAGCACGCCAAAGCCGCTGCGCAGTTCGCTCTTGAAGTTGCCCGAGTACACGCTGCCGCACGCGAACCGCTCGATGCCCTGTCCGCAGAGCTCTCCATGGCGCCAGATGCCCTGCAGCGTGCTACCGTCGGTCGTCGTGAAGATGCCGTCACCGTGCATCATGCCAGCGCGCCAGGAGCCTTCGTGCTCGTCGCCATTCACCCACATGTACTTGCCGTAGCCGTGGCGCTCGTCTTTTGCAAAGAAGCCCTCGTACACGTCACCGGAGATGAACACCTTGCGCCCCCAGCCGTTCACCTGGTTCTTGCGCCACTCGGCGTCGATAAAGTCCCCGCTCGAGAAGATCTTCTTGCCCTTGCCGTGCATCATGTTCTTCTTCCACTCGCCTGGACAATGAACAGATAGACAACACACGCGTGAGCTCACACAGGATGGACAGCTAGAATGACTGGTATCTCTAGTTGAGTATGAGAGCCTCACCTTCGTAGCTGTCGCCATGGTTCCACAAGAAGTAGCCCGCTCCGTGCATCTGCCAAGGCGCGCATAAGTGTGTGCAAATAGCCAATACAGATACACCACTGGAACGACGAGGTACACACACTCAACACACCTTTCCGTGGCGCCAGTTGCCGACGTACTTGTCGCCGTTCGACCAGACGTACGTGCCGAGGCCGTGGCGCTGGTTCTTGTGGTAGATGCCCTCGTGGCGGTCGCCTGTTCTCGCAAACGTCTGCGAGCCAAACCTGGTTGTTGGTCGCGAGCAGCAGGGTTGGTGATACACATCAACAGATAGGGAGCCACGGTCAAAGGCGTCCATCCCAGAAGCAGCACGAGAGCAAGTCAATCCTCGCTCGGCACCCACCCTTGGAAGACGCCGTGTACCCATTCGCCGTCAAAGGCGTGGCCGTTGTGGGTCACGTACAAGCCTTTGCCGTGGCGCAGCACAGTCGATACGTCATCACTTTCTTCGTCACTGCTGACATCGCTCGTTTGCCCTTCGTAGCGACTGCCGTCGGAGTACTGCAAAACGGCGATGACACCGCCTCTCCGCTTCTTTCGCACACACGACACCACTTGCGGACGCGTGGAGGGCGGCGTCGCCTCGGACGCAGCGCCCTGCTGCTGCTCTTGCTGGTTGCACACCGTGATGGCATGGGTTGACGGCTGCTGCTTCTTTTCTTGCAGGTACGTGGTGCTCGGGTCCGTCTCGAACGCGCGCGTAGTCGATGTGCGTCGCCTGCCCTTGATCCCCATCGCGGCGCTGTCGTTCGTTCCCTTGGTTTCGCTTCTCAAACTGAAGCCGTCAGATGGCGTTGTGGAGATTCGTTAGGAACAGTATTTCCAACAATTCATTGATGCTCATCTGTGGAGATTCGTTATGAACATTTTTTCTACATTTCACTGACACAAAATGTGGTTCAGTTTGAAATGCCCACCTACTGTTATGAACCACATTGACACCAAACGTCACCTCTCAAACTCCACAAAGAAAATCCAAAGCACAAGCGGAAATGGCGACGGACAACAATGCGCTCGTGGTGGCGATCCGCCTGCAGCTCACGCTGCTCTGGTGGAAGCTCTGCGCGTTTCTGCTGCGCGTACTGCACATGCAGAGCATCAAGCCCGCGAGTCAATACTTCCACAAGATCGTAATCATCGGCGACGACTTCGCCGCGGGCGTCGGCGATTACGTCACGATCGGCAGCGCGGCGGGGCTCACGCAGTATCTCGCGCCGCTCGTCAAGCAGAGCGACAAGGTAGGTACATGCGAGCGAGTGCATATCACGCTTGCCATATAACGTATGTGCTTATGTGCGTGGTGTGTATGGATAGGTGCGCCACGCGTGGGAGATCATCAATGCCGGCGTTCCAGGGTCCACGTCGGCAGACTGGTTGCTCAATGCACCGAAACAGGTACGAAAGAAACCAACATCAGCCGTCGCTAATGTGGTTTGTTGAGCCATAAGAGCCAGAACGATGCAATCTTATGCGAGTGTTCATGACACTGCAGCACTACAACAGGGTGTTTGGGTCGAGGAACATGGGCGACGCCGAGATCGTGATCGTCGTGCTCGGATCCGCTGAGCTCAGGTGCGGAGCTTGCTGCTGCTTGTGCGTGTGTGGTGAAGTGTGTGTGTTTGTCTGACTGGGTTGCTTGTTTGCTCCCGTCTTCGTATCTGTGATGTGATTGCATTTGCGAAGAGATCCGAACGCCAACACGTTCGAGATCAAGAAGAACCTCGTGTCGATTTGCGATACGCTGCGCAAGAAAGGCAAGCACGTCTGCCTGGCCACGGCGGCAAGCGCCACGCCGCTCAAGAACGAGACCGCTACGACGCCACTCAACACCGTGCTCGAAGAGTTCTGCAAGAGGTGAGCCGCCATTGTCATATCGTTGCGTAGCTATCGCCAGCTAACCCACTCGCTCTTTGTGTTGTTGCCATCTGAACAGCACATCGACCGACGACATCCCCGTGGTGCTGGGACCGCGACTCGACACGTACGCGTTCCGCAGAGAGACCGCCCTGTCGTACGACCTCTTCCACTTCAATTCGAGCGTAAGCTTTGCTTGCACACGTGATCTTCATATCTCCCTTGGTGTCACAGCAGCCTGTCTAATCGACCCGTGTTTGTTCGTCCTTGTGTGTGGAGCAGTCGTACAAGCTGCTGGCGCGCAACACTGCCGACTTCCTGATCCCGATGATGACTGCGGTCGAGTGGACGACGTGGAAGCAGCAGCTGAAGCAAGTCAAGTACGACAAGGCGCTCTTCGACTGAGCGAAGATCTCATCACGAGCGATGGAGCAGGAGAATCTGGGAGGGAGACTTGGAATACTGGAGCTTTTTTCACGCGCGACAGCCACGAGATGAACAGAATTGCAGAGAGAATAAAAGCAATCAAAAGATTTTTTACACTTGCGTGCCACGAACTGCCATCGTCCAGGCAATAGACGCGGGCTTGAGGCGGATCTCCCAATCGATCTCGTCCCTCTCGGCAGATTCAACGCACACGCCGTCATGGAATTGAGCGCGATTGGATCTGCCGCAATCAACAGTAGACGAAGCTCACTGCATTTGACGAACCGAACGGAGCTCCTCGCGCCTCACGGATCAATCGAAGGCGCGGGCTTCTTCATCGTCGCCTAGAGGTCGGCGGCTTCCTTTGCGGCGTCGTCGTCCGTCGTCGTCGTAGCGGCAGCAGCGAACGTGTCGTCTTGAGGCTTGGCAGCCCAGTACTGCTCCATTTGACGGTCCAGCTGAGCGGCCTTCGGGTCCGGTCCCTTGCCGGCATCAAACCAGTACGAGTCCATCTCGACGTCCAAGTCGTCGCCAGTGACCTCCTTCTTGTTGTCTCCTCCGCGGCCGCCACGGCCACCACGACCACCGACAGAACCGCCTCGGCCGCGGCCGCGACCGCCACGTCCGCCGGTGGCGGCTTGCTGTGGCTGGTTCGCCTGTGCTTTCGGCTTCTTCTGCGTGGCTTGCTTTGCGTTCTTCGGAGCGGCGACCTGTTCGAGCCCCTTGCGGCGCTTGTCCACAACCTGCTGTCGCTTCGCGCGGTTGGCCTGGGCGACCTGCACGAGCTTCTGCTTCTGCTGCTGCTGCTTCTGTTGCTTCTGCTGCGCCTCCTGCTGCTTGGCCTTCTGCTTCTTCGTCTGTCCGAGCACGGGGGTCTTCGCATTCTTCTTTGGCAGCGCCACGCGCACTTGCTGCTGCTGCTGACGCTTGCCGGTCGCCTGCTTCATCGGCTGCTGCTGCTGCTTCTTCTGCTGCGGCTTGGTGTCGAAGTCCTTCGTGAGCACTGAGAAGCGGCTCGAGAGCGGGACGCTCGACACGCCGATCACGCCGTTCTGCTGCGTGTTCTCCTTCTTGCGCGCGGGCGGCGCCGCTTGCGCGTGGCTCTGGATGCGGCGCTGGCTGCCGCGCACGGACACGCGGCCGCCCGTGTTGTTACTGTTGTTACGGCGCTGCATCGTGAGCTGCTCGTGTGACTTGTGTGGGAGCTCTTCGTTGTCGCTTGGAGGGAAAATCGGTTCTGTGGTAAACCTCCCAACCTCACACAATAATATCGAAGAAAACCAGCGTTTGAGAGGGGATGTGAACCCAAGATACGATGCGGTTGCACGAAGGTCGCGCGAAAGTAACACACTTGCTTTTGGCGCGCGAGCACAGAGGTTTCAAAAGTGACCAAACTCAAGAAGCGACACCTCCTTGGGGGAGCACGTCAATCCCTCTGTGTGTGTGTGCATTGATCCGCAGGCACAGCAGCTATCAAGCGCGTCAGGATGACGGCAGCGACGGTTGTGGCAAGGGCGCCAGCAGCTGGGCTTACTGCAAAGGAGAGTGGCGAGCGCGACTTCATCGACGCGCTCGAGGCAACGCTCGTGGAAAAAGTGCAGCAGTACCTGACCAGCTGCGTCTACGACAACGCACGCTTCCTCGCCGAGCGACTGGTGGCTCATGTACGTCCTTATACAGTGCGTCATGATGGTGCTCTGGTGTGAGTATATCCGCTGATGCTAATGCTCTGCTGTTGGTGTGCGTATGTGATGCAGCACCGGACGGACGAGAACGTGTACCTGCTGGCAAAGTGCTACCACCACTCGGGCCGCGTGAACCAGGCGATCGCCGTGCTCGAGGGCTCGAAGCGCGCCCAGAACCGCTACTTGCTCGCCGTCTGCTGCTTCCAGCAGGGCAAGCTCATTGAAGCCGAGAACGCACTGCGCGGCGACGGCGACCACCACTTTGTGGACGTGCAGGCGAGCGAGCAGATTCCGAATGGCGCCGCGGGGCTGTATCTGATGGGACGCATCTGCCGTCGAGCGAACAGGAGGGAGCAGGCGATCATGTTCTTCACCAAGAGGTATGCTAATGACTATGTCTGTATACCTATAGAGCTGATGCTTGAAGACGCATTGGTGGGGTTCGTAACGCAACGCGTCTTGCTTGTGTGGACAGTTTGGAGATCGACACGACGCTCTGGTCAGCGTACGAAGAGCTCTGCGAGCTCGGCGCGAACATCGATGCCGCACAGTTCTTTGGCGCGTCAACGTACATGAACAGCGGTGCGTATTATGCGTCTTAATGCCTCTCGTTGGTATACTTACTTATACGGATCCAATGAGCCGCTCTATTGTGCAAACAGACCAATCTGAGGACAGCGACAAGACGCTCGACCTCAGCGAGCGCGACGCCGGGTCCGACACGGACGAGTTCAGCAACAACACGACGACCAACGCGACAAGTGAGACCCCCTGCGAGGATGAGTTCGCCACCCCCGAGCCGCGCCCTCTCATGGCATTGGCCACCCCGAAAGGCGCTGACCCTCTGTCTTGGTTCACTGCAGCCAACAGACCGCCGAGCCACTCATCATTCAAGACACCAGGTGCCAGCTCCAGCACACACAATCCAGCAGAGGTGGTGAAGAAGCCCCGCGTGAGTGGCGTTGTGAGCAGTGCGACGCCCAACCCACGTGCAAGGAAGAACTACCGACGGCCGCTGAACGAGAATGACGACGAGTCGTTCCGCCGCAACGCGCGGCTGTCGTTCTCGTCGGCGGTGGGGGATGACGCCACACCAGTACGAGTTTGCTGTTGCTTCCTGCTTGTGAATTATTACTATCAGTAGTATGCTAATGGCGACCAATGGTGATCTCCACCTGTGTGCAGCTGTACTCCAAGGCGACGATGGCGCCAGAGGCTTCGGTCACCCCACTTGCGACGCGGCTATTCCACAACGAGGCCACGCCCGAGCCTGCGTCGACGTTAGGGAGGAGACGGAGAGTGAGAAACAAACGTGAGGGCAGCCAGGTACGAGGCTCGTGAGATACAGTGACTGCTGCTGTAGGTCTATTGTACGAATTCTAACCGCATCTTATGGTGTATTATTGTAGCAATTGCTGCGGCTCCTGAGCACGTTTGGCTCAATTTACCAGAAGCTGTGCATGTACATGTGCCGAGAGGCGCTGTACATGTTGGAGCAGCTCCCCGCGTCGCAGCAGGCATCTGGCTGGGTGCAGCACCAGATCGGCCGCGCGCACTTTGAGATGGCAGATTACAATTCGGTATGATGTGTCCTTTGCTCGACTATGGTGTACTCAACAACCTGACGAACCTACGTATGCCACTCCTATTGTTTTCTAGGCTCACGACGTCTTCAAAACGATGTATCGAACCGAGCCGTACCGCATGGCAGGACTGGACCTGTACTCAACGACGCTGTGGCATCTGAAGAAAGAGGTGGAGCTGTCGTACTTGGCGCAGCAAGTGACGGCGTTTGACAAGCTCTCGAGCGAAGCCTGGTGCGTCGCGGGCAACTGCTTCAGCCTCCAGAAGGAGCACGATACGGCGCTCACGTTCTTCCAGCGGGCAATCCAGCTGAACCCGTCGTTTACGTACGCGTACACGCTCTCGGGCCACGAGTACGTCGCGAACGAGGACTTTGAGAAGGCGATCAACTGCTACCGCCACGCGATCCGCACGGACCCGCGCCACTACAACGCCTGGTACGGACTCGGCACAATCTACTACCGCCAGGAGAAGTTTGAGTTTGCCGAGTACCACTTCAAGCGCGCGCTCGAGATCAATCCGCGCAGCTCGCTGCTGCACTGCTTCCTCGGAATGGTGCTCCACTCGACGCGCCAATTCGACGAGGCGCTCCGCGTGCTCGCGATCGCGGGCGAGCTGCAGCCGCTTAACCCGCAGGCGCGCTTCCAACGAGCGAACGTGCTGATCACCCAGCACCGCTACGAAGAGGTACGCATTTTCGATCATGCAGAGCGTACTTACTTATCTGGTTGGATCGAACTCTGTGTGGCAACTAAACCGCTTTGAATGACTCACAGGCGCTAGCAGAGCTCAAGATCGTGCGCAACTTTGCGCCGCGCGAGTCGTCGGTGCACTTCATGATGGGGAAAGTCGCCAAGAAGCTCGGGCGTGTCGAGGACGCCATGCGGTTCTTCACGACGGCGCTCTACTTCCACCCCAAGGACAACAACGTGATCAAGTCGGCGATTGACAAGATCCACGAGCCGGACCTGGACGACGACGACCGTCTGTAGTCAGCACACATACACACGCATTGAGCACGTAATCATCTACGCAACAGAGCTCATTGCTCGAATCGCGCACGTCGCAACTGTGAAGCCTCGAGCCGTGTACTTTATTATTATGTATGTTGCGTTGATACATAAGTACAACCTCCCTGGTTGCATAAAAGTGTACATAGTGTGGCCACAACGAGCAGGTCGATATTATTTGCGATTTGAGCATGAGCAGCGCGGTGGCGTGGAAGCTCGAGGCGCGGCGCTTGCTGACGGAGCTCAATGAGTTCACGACTGCCACGGGCGCTCTCTCTCGGCTCTTTGAGGCGCTCGATGAGGATCCGGAGCGTGGTGTGCACCTGCTGCGGCAGCTGCTCGCGTGGCAGTCACTTGCGCAATCCGCACGTGCGCTGCCCGATGTCGTCGCGCACTTTGACGCGCTTGACGAGCACGACGAAGAGGACGAGAGCGACGTCACAATCGACTCACAGCAGCAGCTGCGACCACTGCTACTACTCGTGATGGGCAAGCCCGCGCTGCTCTTTGCGACGTCGATCTACGACGAAGAGCTCGCGCTGCTCGTGTGGCGCGGCCTCGTGCGCTTTCAGCAGCTCCACCCGCAGACAGCGCTCGCTCTCGCGCCGCAGGTGTTCGACAACGCGCACGACAGTCACGGCTTTTGCGCACTGCACTACGCCATCGAGGCACAGATGGAGGAGCTCATGCAGCAGGTGGCGCAGGATCTGACGTCGTCAGCATCGACTCTGTATGACGTCGCACACCTCTGCCAGCACGTGAGGACGCAGGATGTGGTGCTGCCCATGGGCAAGAACCAGATCCAGGGCAAGAACATCGCGAGTGGCGGATGCACGCTGCTTCACTTGGCGGCGAAGAAAGGCGAGCTCGCTGTCGTCAAGATACTCGTGGCGCCGCCATTTTGCTTTGACACGAGTGGTGGAGCTCTTGAGCAGCAGGACTTTGACGGTAACACGCCGCTACAACTGGCGTTGCTGCATGGACATGACGACGTCGTAGCGCTCGTACAGGTTGGTGAGTGAGACGACCAGCAGTGTATTACTTGCGTCGCTAATGGTACTGACACGTCGCTGTTGCTGTTGTTCTTACTTTCAGGGCCTCACTGCATCTCAAGCCAAGTGCTCAAGCGTGGCTGATCTTCTGGAGAGATCATCGACTGTTCTCCAAAAGCTCCGTGATGAGCGAGACGCGCGCGCGAAAGAGCGCTACATCGCGAGTCTCAATGCGCATCCGTCCATGCTGCAGGCGCACACGTTCCCGGCGATCTGGAGCGTTGACGAGTGCCATCAAGTGCTCGACGTACTTAACAAAGTGACCAGTGACCAAGGTTGGTGCACGCAGCGTCACGCCGCGTACCCGACAACCGACATGCCGTGCTACCGCGTCGTGCCGATTGAGTCCTGGGTGCGCGGCTCGCTCACAAAGCGGCTCTTTACGCAGCTGCACGAGCGCTACGCGATCCCGGTTGCGACCAAGCAAATCACGTTCCGCGAGCTCTTCTACGTCAAATACGAGGCGCGTAACGGCGAGCGCGCCGAGCTGGGCATCCACTGCGACGGCTCCGTGTTGAGCTTCAACATTCTGCTCAACGATGCAAGCGAGTTCACGGGCGGCGGCACGTTCTTTGAGGCTTCGGGCGAAACGATCCACATCGCGCAGGGCGACGCCGTGGTGCACAGCGGCAAGGTGCGGCACGCCGGCGCGTCCGTGCTCAGCGGCAAGCGGCTGATCCTCGTGGGCTTTCTCGACATTGTCGACTACGTGTTCTGATAGGAGAGACATAACACCTTAGAATTTTTGGAACTGGATGCCCTCGATGGGCTTGTCGCCCTCAAGCACGTAGAGCTGCTGGCACCAGTAACGCTCGTCGTAGTCGTTGTCGTTGAGCGCAGTCTGGATCGAGATCGTGGCTTTTGCCTGCGAAACATATAAGTACGCAAGGTTGTCGCCATTAGAAATGTAAGTACACTTGGGTGAGCTGCTAGAGTGCGAGTTAAATACTACGAACCCGTTCAAGCTCAAAGAAGAGCAGCCGGTCTTCCCAGATCTTGTCGTACGTGTTGCCCAGCATCTAGTCATGCACACATAAGAAACCAGTTTTACATGAAGTACTACATCAGAATAAGCACACAAGGTTGGAAATTGTTGCGCGTGCTAGCGTCTCGTACCGCAATGAGCAGGTTGAGGAGCATGATCGTGCCGATGATCGTGTAGGCGACGAAGAACATGATCGCGATGGGGCCGCCCTCGTAGATGTTGTCCCACTCCCAGGCGCCCAAGCTGATCTGGTACACCGACATGATCGCGCCAAAGTATGACCGGAAGCCTTCAAGCTGCAAGCACATGGAAATAAGTACACATGCTTGCACACGGGTCCTGGTCGAAATATGACGGGAGACATCAGCGACATACCTGAAGGATGAAAAACGCGAACGCAAAGCCAAAGAGAAAAACTGCAAACACCAAGAGGAATAGCGCGATGTCCTTGAACATCTGCTCAGAGCCAAAATCAACGACGAGAGCTTAGAACTACAGTTCCGCCACTACGAGCACTTCACGAAATATAAGGACGCCTCTCACTCACCTTGAAGATCATCCGCACAAACGGTCCGAGTGTTAAGTTGCCGCGCGCAAAGCGGACCCACCGGATGAACACCTGCGGCCCGACGATGCTCATGACAGTGGTCCGCAGGTTGTACTTGCGCCACGTCGAGGTAGCTTCCAGCGAGTCCTGGACCTTCACGAGCTCAAAGTCAGACGTCTCCCCATCTTTATTCCCGTAAATCGTGACATCACAAAGTAAGCACAGCTCTTGAGTTATATAGAGACACGGATCTGCTGGACGTACAGTTTGGATCCGACATCCCGACGATCTCCGTGATCAGCAGCATCCAGACGCACATGATGTGCACGAGGTCGAACCAGTTCCAGCCGTCACGTAAGTACGCTCGGATACTTCCGAGTTCTCGACAGGATCGGATCTGCGGAACAACACATCAAGAGGTATCAGAGGATCCTTACTAAAGGAAGTACACACTAGACATCAAGTGCGTGAGCTACGTGATTCTCGTACCTCATCGTAGGTGTAGAAGACATTGATGGCCGAGTACAAGAGGCGTGCCACGTCGCGCACGTACTCGGCAAAGCTCGCGTGGACCGTGAAGCTGCTGCTCCGGTAGCCACCGACTGGCATGCCCACCAGCGGATCTCCGACGTGCAGGTACCTTGTTCGCACAGCATGAGCAAACGACATGACGAGAGTATAATCATGTGTCTGGCAGACTCGCCAGGTTTTCAAGATCAACATGGTAGCAAACTCACGTGGCGATGAAGACAGCGACAAAGTAGATCGCGTAGAGGTGGAACTCGGAGCGGAACGTCTGCCTCGCGAATGAATTCCACCTGCGTCCCACATGAGTAAGTACATGCAGAGTTCGATTTAGGGCAGCAGCAAATAAGTACGTACTTGTGGTCCATGAGTTGCTTGATCCACGGATGCTCCATGAGCTCCTTGTTCTCAGTCTACCAACTCATCTCAGCCAGTCAGACCCTGCGATTAGGTACACACCGCACAAATCAATACGCTCACGTACCTCCACAACGAGTGCGAGCGTCGGGCTCCAGCCGCGTCGGAACTCCGAGTGCTCGTACACGTACTCGTACAAGATTCCCTTGGGCTCGCAGATGATACTGTCCTTATGTACCGAGTCCGATTCGGTGGCCGCAAAGACGTTCTGTACGCTCAGCAGGCTCTTGAGGTGGCGCAGTGTCTTGTACACTTTCTTGATCCCACGCCAGGTCACGTTCACGAGCCACTGTTGCGCCTCCCTTCGGCGCTGCTTCTGGCGCTTGACGGCCGTGGCGTTCGGCCCGCGGGTGCCTTTCATCATGAGCAGCAGCGCCTTGTACTTCTCGCGCGCGGTCTTGAGCTTGTTGTTGACGACCCAGCGCTGGTTGAACTCGCGCACCTTGGCAGCCATGCTGCAGCGGAAGAGCGGCGTGCGGAACGAGTCCATGGCGATCACCGCCGCCTCGGGCAGGTTCTGGATGAGCAGGTGGAAGAGTTTGCCTCTATCGTGACTCTCCCTGGCTTTCGTCATCTCGGAGGCCGCGACGTGGTCGCCGACCAGCAGCACACATAGAACGTTGGGCTTGATGAGCGAGCTCCCGGGGGCAGTGCAGAAGTACACGATGTCTCGTGGGTTGCGATCTCGGAACAGAGAGGACGACGAGAGCGACTCGACGCGCGTGTACATGCCCTCGTCCACACCATTAGACGGAGGAGACTGACTCGCAGCTGCTGCAGCCTCGGCTTCTTCTTTCGAGCGTGGGGAAACTGGGATCTCGGGCGAGATCACAGCTTTCCCGTGCTTGAGAAATCGATGGTTCGCTGTTGCTGGCGTGTTGGATTCTCCATTGGAACGGATGCGACGGAATCCAAACCAGGATGTGCTGTTGCCATGGAGACTCGCTGAATCAGATACGGCTGCTGTAGTTCGCAGGACGCTCGCGAGCGCGCCCGCCGAGCGCGGCTGCAGAATCGGCATGACCTTGCAGACAGCGTTGCCCTGCGGCGAGTCCACGAACGTGCCGAGGATCGTCACGTTGTTGAGCAGCGTGAGCGCCACGTACCGGCAGATGCGTACGTCGGCCTTGTTCTTGACCAGGTACAGACAGACCTCCTGGTGCATGCTCGAGATCGCAAAGTGGAGCCTACAACATAAGAAAGTACACAAAAGCAGAACTTGGTTGTTAAGGACACCCAACATTGTTGTCGTAACCTCAAAAACCAAGAACGATGTTCCGCACGGGGTCTCGCCGGACTTGTTCTGCGCATTGATGTTGGCGCCGTAGTCGATGAGCAGCTCGCAGAGTGGGAGGTAGCCGCCCTCGGCCGCGTAGTGCAGCGGCGTGTTGCCCGACGCGTCCTTGCAGAGCACGAGTGGGTGGCCGCAGATGCGCAGCAGGTCCTGCAGCGTGATCGCGTCATCGTGAAGCTTGTCGAGCGCCTCGGAGAAGTGCGCGAATGGGACGCCGATCTGCGCCACGACGTCGCGCAGGTCCGAGTGCGACTCGCTCACGAGCGCGCGCACCTTGCGCAGCTGCAGCAGCAGCTCGAGCAGTCGGTGCAGCAGCACGATGCTGTAGCTTTGATACGACGACTCCATCGGATGCGCGCTCCAGTGCTCGATGAGCTCGCGCACGAGCTCCGTGTACCCACGCTGCGCCGCCACGTGTACCACCGTGTGCCTAGTCATCCACAAGCACGTAGGCATTCGACAGACTTAGGTTAAGAACACCAAGCGTACTTAAGTAACACATTTGAACACAAGGTATCCGTACTGGGCGATGCCGTGGGGCTGCAGCAGGTCAATGCCGCTGTTCTTCTTGCTGCGCAGGATGCGTAGGATCTTGGGTAGGTCTGGGCCGGCGAGCTGCAGGATGCCGTCCGTCTCTGAGACCGTGGGGCCGTTAGCCAGCGGGCGACACTTGCAGCACTCCTCAAAGAGCTTCTTGCTCTGCGCGTAGAGGTACTTGGGCAGCCGGTGGGATGACATGTGCTGGATCATGTAGTACTTGTGCATCGCGCGGTTGACCTTGGCGGCTGCCCAGCCCTCGGGCCGATCAAAGTGACCCGTGATCTCGCCGCGCTTGAGCCCGTGGTGCAGGAACTTCTTGAGGTAGTTCATCTTGCCGGCGTGCTCGTCGTTGTGCTTATGATGAGAATGTTGCTGCTGCGCGGCTATGAGGTCCTTCTTGGGCGACTTTTGCTTGCCCATCGCGTGCGGGTGGTGCTTGCGCACGTTCGCGATGATCACGACCTTGTGCTGCTGCTTCTTCTTCTCCCGCAGCTCCTGAGGCAGCAATACCAGCATCATTTAGCCTCATATGAGCCCTCTATCGTATAGTATAGCATGTCTAGAGTGAGCGTAACAAACCTTGTGCTGCTGCTTGTAGGTCTCGAGGAGGTCAGCGCGTGTTGACGCGCTGTAGGTCGTCTTGGCGAAGGGCACTGCATGCTGCTCATCGACCTTGGACATGCTCTGAGCCAACGAATGACTCTTGATGCTCTGCAGGTTCTTGGTCGATCGAGTGATACGGCGTTCAGTGAAGCAACTGACGCTGCTGAGCCGGCGCGCCCGTTCAGGTTCCCGTTTGCACTCACGACGTTGGAAAAGTAATGACAGCACGTAAGGACGTGCTTATTCTTCAGAGTACGCTGTTGGCCGCAGACTCGAACATCGCTGCCCACAAAGAGCGCTGTGGAGTGTGGACGAAGCGGAGCTCGCTTTCGCCGCACTTGGCAGGATGTTGGTGGTGCAGCACGAATGTAGCCATTCAATTCAGGCTTCAGCCTCAACAAAGTACGTTTTTCATGATAAAGAGGATTCAGAAAGTGTAATTTCAAATAGAAAAACCAATGCGTGTCTGCAAAATCAAATGAGTAATACCCGGTGTAAGGAGGTTTATTGCTTCCCGCTATTTTTTGCAGGCTGTCGTACCTAACAGGGAAGCTCACCAATTCTGCAGTCACATTTTCAGATCACTTTCACACCTACGACCAAGATGAGTGCCGATGGGACGGACGAAGCGACCGAGGAGGGGGCCGTGCAGGACAAGCAGTTCTTCTCATTTCCGTACGATCCCTACGACATCCAGCTGCAACTCATGAAGCAGCTCTACGCCACCATCGACAGGCAGCACGTCGGCATCTTCGAGAGTCCCACAGGCACGGTGCGTACGTGTGCATGTGAAGCACATTTGTTGACTGAATCCACCACGCTTACTCCTCTATGTATGTGTAACTGTAACAGGGTAAGTCCATCAGTCTCATCTGCGGTGCGTTGTCGTGGCTGACGAAGCACACAGACGAGTACGGACTCCTGCGTGAATCGCCACCATCATCAACAACACCAGCAACGACTGATAACGAAGCGAACGAGCAAGAGGCGCTGCCACACCAGACAGAGCCCAGCTGGCTCGCGGCGTTCGACCAAACGAACGCGCAGCGCGTGGAGCAGCAGCAGCAGGCGAAGGCGAAGGACGCGCTCAAGGGCATCGAGAAGATCCGCACAGAGCCGAGCGAGAATACCAAGAAGCGTAAGATCGGCTTTGCGTACAACCATCAGGAGAAGAAGCAGCGGCAGCAGCAATCTCGTAGCGCAAACGCTGCATCTAAACCAGCAGATGCATCAGAAGACGGCGAAGAGCACCTGGTCGATGCGTACGACAGCGACCGCGCACTGGCCCAGGGTGCCTCGAGCGACAGTGATGGCGATGGCAAGCCCTCAGTTGCTGGTACACGCGGCCCTTATGGCGCCGGTGAAGAGGCCGCAGACCTAGGCGTCGTCAAGATCATCTACTGCAGTCGCACGCACTCGCAAATTTCGCAGTTCGTGCGTGAGATCCGTAAGACGGCGTTCGGTGACCACGTACGCGTCGTGTCGCTGGGCTCGCGCAAGAACTTGTGCACGAACCCGAGCGTCGCGGCGCTGCGCTCGGACGTGCAGATGACTGACAAGTGCCTCGACATGCTACAGGGGAGCAAGAGCAAGACAAAGGCCGAGAAGAAGAAACAAAAGGCGGCCAAGTGCCCGTTCTATGAGAAGGAGCTGCTCGGCCACTACAAGGACTACGCGCTGGTGCGTCTCGACATGGAGCCCTTTTGCAACTACTGAAGTACACCACTGACAATGATTTGGTCCTTATAGGCGCACGTGCACGACATTGAGGACCTACATGAGCTCGGGAGCGAGATGTCCATCTGCTCGTACTACGGCACGCGCGAGAGTATCCCGCTGGCGCAGATCGTCGCGATGCCGTACGCGATGCTGCTAAGTAAGGACACGCGCGAGTCGCTCGGCGTTGAGCTCGAGGGCAACGTCGTGATCTTTGACGAGGCGCACAACATCATCGAGGCCGTCAATAGCACGTACACGGTCGAGGTGACGAGCAAGCAGCTCGTCGTGGCACGCCGCAGCCTCTGGGCGTACTTTAAGAAGTACGAGAAGCGCTTCAAGGGCAAGAACTCGTTCTACATCAAGCAGCTGCTCTCGATCCTGGAGCTGCTGACCAAATTCCTGCGGCTCATGGGCAAGAGCAAGGCTGGTAGTACGAGTGGTGAGGGATTAGACGAAGATGAGGGTGACAGCGGCGCCAAGATGATGTTCATCAACGACTTCTTGTTTAGTGCGAAAGTGGACCACTTCAACATGTTCAAGATCATCCAGTACCTGGGCGAGAGCGGCCTCGCGAAGAAGCTGCTCGGCTTCATGGACGCAGAGAGCTCTGCCAATGCTACAGCTGGTGCGAATGCCGCGACGCCAGCCCCAGTGCAGAGCTCGTTTGAGGAAGAGGTCTTTGAGAGTCGACACGTTTCGCCACTCCGAGCGATCGAGGCGCTGCTCAAGGCGCTCACGAGTGGGGGCGGCGACGGGCGCATCCTGGCGCAGCCTCCAAATGTAAGTTGGACACTGGTCCTGGGACGACGATGGTGACTTGAATGACTAAATCGCTAACCTGTGCTGGAATTCTGTGGTGAGCGTAGGCTGGCAAGGGGGTCGAAGGAGCCATCAAGTTCATTTTGATGAACCCGGCGATACATTTTGAGGAAATCGTCCAGAAGGCGCGCAGTGTGATCCTCGCGGGTGGCACCATGCAGCCGGTGAGTCTTTTGTTGTGATGGTCGATATAGCTCATCTCATGTTCGAGCTAGCTGACAATTTCCCCGTGTGCTCTTATGAGCAGGTCTCCCAAGTGATCGACCAGCTCTTCTCATTCGTCCCACGCGACCAAATTGACCTCTTCTCGTGCGGCCATGTGATCCCGCCGCAGAACCTCATCGGCTTTAGCCTCTCGGTCGGTCCGTCGCAGAAGCACCTCGAGTTCACATTCGCGCGGCGCAGCGATGTGGACGCGCTCGACGAGCTCGGTCGCATCCTGCTCAACCTCGCGCGCATCGTACCGGGCGGCATCGTCGTCTTCTTTCCGTCGTACCGCTTTGAAGAGACAGCGGTGCGCCGCTGGCAGACGACCAGCCAGTGGGACGACATCCACGTGAGGAAGAGCGTGTTCCGCGAGCCCAAGCAGTCGGACGAGCTCGCGAGCGTCCTCGCGCGGTACTCAGCCGCGTGCAGCGCCAAGACGAACTCTGGTGGCGACGTGCAGAGTGGTGGCGCCGTGCTGCTGAGTGTCGTGGGCGGGAAAATGTCGGAAGGTATCAATTTCAGTGATGAGCTCGCGCGGTGCGTCGTCATGGTCGGTCTGCCGTACCCGAACGCGCGCGACGCCGAGCTTGTGGAGAAGATGACGTTCCTCGACAAGCGCACGCCAGGCGCTGGACGTCAGTACTACGAGAGTCTGTGCATGAAAGCCGTGAACCAGTCGATCGGTGCGTACTGACTAACTCCACTGGTGTACTCACTTAAATCAACTCTGTCAGTGGGCTTGCGTACTTACGACAATCTTCTGACGATGATGACGGTGCTGTATACAGGGCGATCGATCAGACATCAGCGAGACTACGCGAGCATCGTGCTCGTGGACCACCGCTACGCGAGCCCCATTGTACGCAAGCGCCTGCCCGAGTGGATCCAGGAGCGCGTACAACCGCCGACACCAGCATTCGGTCAGGTGTACGCGCAGCTCGTGCAGTTCTACCGCTCGAAAGAGAAGCCATCAGCCTCAGCACTTGCGTATAACTGAGCAAACTCTTACCCGTGTACAAATTTCCATTGTGTGTACTTTATCATGCCTGCGTCTTTGCGTACTCGGCGTTGATCACCTGCTTGGCGATGCCCAGCACGCGTCCAGCAAGCTCTTCATCCTCGTAGGACCACTCGAGGTGCACCTCCCACTCGGAAGAGACCGAGACGCCAATGGACTTGACCTTGAGCCACCGATTGTCATTCTTTTCGATCGGCGTGTCGTGAAGCCACTTGCAAAGCGTCACATGAAGCGCGTTCAGCAGATCGCCGACGTTCGCCTGCGGCTGCGCCTCGGGCTCCTCGTCGTCGTCCGTGGACTCGGCGGGAGCCGAGAGCAGAAACGCGAGCGCAGATGATGGCGCACGCGCGCTCTTCTTCTTGACTCGCGTCGACGGCTCGGACGCTTTCTTCCACGAGAACGCAAAGTTGAGCGTGTGACGCTTTTTCTTCAGACGCCGCGCGCCGTTGCCCGCTGTCACGAGCATGAGCTTGCGCTTGGCGCCTTCGGCAATCAGCATGCCCTGCACGTTGAACGGGTTGTTGAACATGGACTTGTGGATCTTCAGCGGGATCTCCATCGACGCCAGGATCAGCGTCGGCTCGCCTGCATCCTGGGAGATCTCGGAAACCACAGGGATGTCTGTACCACCACCATCACCACCACTGGAGGCTGAGCTGCGGATCTTGAGGCGGTTGATAATGTGGGTCTTGATGAACTGCATGTCCTCTGGTAGCACGTAGTCGAGCAACACCTGCTGACGTGGGGCGACGTGCGCGACGAGCTCCACGATGCTGCGCGCGTCCATTTCGTCGCCACACGGGAAGTAGTGCACACCGCACGTGATGTTGACCCCCAGGCGCTTCGCCACGTCCTTCCGCTGCGGATCTGCGTACAGCGAGTAGTTGACTGTCCCGGGTGTGCAGTTCTCCGAGAGCACGATGAGGTTCTTCGGGTCCGTGGCGCACGCCTTGATCGCTCGGAATGAGTCTCCATGTGCAATGCTCGCTGGCCCTGTGAAAAGTACGAACGGCCCTGGTGCCTGCATTCGCTTCCAGTCAAATACTTGGATGTCAGCAGTGGACAAAGCTTCGCCTTCTTGGTCTGTGAGCAAAGTCTTGAACTCGTCCGTGAACGTGCGACGCAGCAGTGGCGCAAAGCGACTCGGGAACGCCATCGTCTCGTCCGAGACGTAGATCGGGATCGTGAACTTCATCTTGCGCCAGTAGTCGAGCAGGATCGTCATGAGCTCGTGGAAAAAGCCGAGCTTGTAGACCGGGATCACCACTTTCCCGCCCGAGCTCACGCACTCGTGCACTACACGCATGAGCTCACGCTCCATGTTGGTCTTCGTCTCCGAGACCGTGACTGCAAACGAGCTCCTCGTGATGAGCACCGACGGCTCCAGACGCGGGATCTGCGCTGGCAGCAGCACGCGGCCACCGCCCAAATTGAAGTCGTGCGCGAACAGGATCGTCGTCGCGCCGATCTCGATGTAGAACGCACAGCCGCCCGCGACGTGGCCCGAGTGATACGCCGTGATCTTCACGTGCTCATTCACGGACAAACGCGCTTTGAGCCCGATGGCCTGGGTCTTGCGGAAGGCTGCGCTGATGTCTGCGGCGTTGTAGAGTGGTGCTGTCTCCTTGCCAAGCGCAGTGCTGGTGATCACAAGCGATAGAGACAACATTAGGATACCCAGAGCATGGAAATCAATCAATACGTTTTCCCTGTTAGAAGTCACGTACCAGTACTCTGCGAGGTGGTGTGGCGCGATCGCGCGCGTGCCGTGCGTGAGGAAAATCGGTGGGCACTGTGGCGGCGGACTGTCGGGAGCTGCGAGTGGGAGGGCGCACTTCTCTGTCAGGAACGGCACCATGAAGCACGCCTCGGGGCGGTAATCGGTGACGAGCACGGCTGTGAGTGCGTCAGCGCCCTGTCGCTTCATCACCTCGCGTAGCTTGTGCGCGTATCGACGCACGTGACGCGCGAGCGGTGGGCCAGCGCCCCCTCCACTTCCTCCATCTGCGCTCTCGACGCTGTCGTATCCGCTGCCGTCGTCCACAGAGTTCGCGGCCTTGGAGTCACTACCAGCGGCGGTCGCTGCGTCCAGTAAGCGAGATCTCGCCTCGCCACAGCCCAGCAGCAACGTCGTGGCGGTCGCGTCGTCATGCAGCAGAAACGCCGCGCCGCGGCCGAGCCGCTCGAGCGTCAAGCTCATCTTGATTTGTTTGGACTGCCATTATTTGTTGCTCGGTGTAACAACAAATAAGTAAAAATGCTGAAACCGGTACCGGTTAATTCAACAAACCTATCGTGTGTCATAAGTCGTGTGTACCACTTCAGTATGAATTCTGACAATTTCCTCAGTACGAACCGTAACTGACCAATCAAATAATTGCATACGTCTCATATTTCTAAAAGTGGTTTTTGCATTTCTCGATTTTGACGTGCGCGTAACCTGGATGGGTTCTCACCCTCAGTGCAGGTCGAGGCAACTCGCTGCCCTTGCTTCTCGACAAGATGATTGCTTCAAGTGAAGCAATCGAGTAACCAACATGGCCGCGTTCACGCCGGCTGTGCAGCCTAGCTGGAGAGTCAAAAGCACTACGTATGCTCTCTTACATTGACTCCAGGTGACACTGGAACGCGGTGGCCAAGCTTGTCTTGAGAGAGCCCGGCGCACAAAAGCTAACGTGCGATACGGTGCCAACAGAGTACTCCAGGGCCGACGCCCTTCGCACCCGAAAGCGAAGCCACAGACAACCAAGTTGTCCATTTCGGATGTCGGAGAAACACATGTCGCGGATGAACCAGCCATTAACTAGACATTAACGTTGCACGCCACAGCATACAACGGAGACTCATCAAATGCATCAATGCTCGACATAGTCACGTCCACGGCTCGAGAAGAATTGGCTCAACACTCGTTCAGGCTGAAAATCCACTCAAATGTGCAAACTTCGTCTAAGAATTTAGGAATGCATTCTTCTGATATTGGAGCACGAGCTTGCACCTACTTTTAGTATTTAGTCTTGTTAGATTAGATGATATAGACAAACCTTAATTGTGATGAACATCTCACGATTTCACGTGCAGGAGAGGCTTGCGACGCGCGCTCCTGTCAAAGTGGCTGCTTCGCTTGCTATGTGCGCCACACCAAATTCTTTGTGAAAAAAGTACACGTAAGAAAGATACAATGTTTTATAAACTTCAAGTCAAAAAAAGTGGTGAAATATTGTCCGATTCTTAATATAGAAATCTCGATACAAATGAGCAAGCCAAGATTTCACCACTTTTTAAAACGAAAAAAGTGACGAAATGTTGGCTTGTGCTTATAATAGCGATTTCCACACAAGCAGGCAAGTCAACATTTCGCCACTTTTAGTAACCATTTTTGTATGGAAACATTTACTACAACAGTAGCCTCTTTTAAAATATACTTTCTTGAAAAGTGAAAATACGTGTTACCGTAGAAATCACTTTGCTACATTCGATTAAAAAGTGTCTAATTTGAATAAGTGCACTTGAATCACGGAGGTTCTGATGTGCACCCAATTAACTCACTTTTCGCACATCTGCTCCATTTAGCGTTTTGACTCAAGACGGCCAACTCGCACGACTACGAGGACGACGACGAACGCAACGACACCTTCCTTCACGACTCACGCGCGCGCTTCATACACGTTACACCAGTAGTACACATCAGCAAGCGACGATCACATGTGGAACAACATGTCGCCGGACCGGTTCGTGTCGTCGCCACCGATGCCGCGACAGCGCGGCGCGTCCGTGGGCTCGAGCGGCATCGAGAACCTAAGCAGCAGCCACTTCAACCAGTTCTCGCGCCACGCCAAGGCGCGGCTGAGTGCGAACGATCCGTCGCCGAGGCTGTCTAGCATATCGACCGCGTCGATGTCCATCACCAGTTCGTTCGCGAGTGAGCGCGATAGTGACGGGTTCTACGCACCGTACCGCAGCTCTGATCCGCTCGTGAATGACGATTACTACGCGACGCAGCTCAAGCTCGGCAATTTCATCAAAATGGGATGGCTTACCAAGCAAGGTCACATGTGGTACGTTGTTTTGTGTGCGACGTTGCTCAACCTCTGCGTTTGTGTATATGTGGGACATTCGTTAATAAATGTCGTGCTTGACTGGTTTCGTGTAGGAAAACGTGGAAAACGCGCTTCTTCGTGCTCTACTCGGACGGGACGTTCGCGTATTACAAGAACAAGGGCAAGAAGAAGATGCAGGGCAGCATGACGCTCAACGACGGCATCGTGACGATCATGCACGTCGATATCCGGAAAGTGGGCAAGCCGTACGTGTTCCAGGTCGAGAAAGGCTTCTACAAGCTTCTCTGCTACTGCTGCAGCCAGCTCGAAGCGGAACTCTGGATCACTGCGCTTCGTTCAGCTCGCAAGACGCCGCCACCGTGCTTTGAGATCGATTTGACTGCAAAAGAAGAGAAAGCGGGAGTGAGCGCCGTCACGCGCCAGCTGAACAGGATCTTTGTGACGGACACGCAGATCGCACAGAGCGTCGACGATTTCAAGGTTTCCACTCTCATCGGCCATCGTGCAGAGGAAGTGCAGAATTTCATTGAGCGACTCGACGACACGATCATTGACAGGCACCACTTGGCACTGTACAAGGACACTGAGATCGAGATGCTGCCGGGCAACGAGCTGATCAAGCTAATCCGGCGGCATGTTGAGGATCGCGTGTTCATTGCTCTCTACGGCTCCGTGTACGACAGCTTGGAGACGACACAGCTGCGCGTAACACGGAGCAGGGCGATGCGAAACATGAAGCTTTTGTCCGGCAAGCCCCAGGCTGATTTCGGCATCCCAAACGACTTGTCGACAATTTCCAACTGGAGACAAGTGGCCGAGATCGTGAACTCGCTGGACTGCGTCTCGCTTCCAAGCCACAAGATCGAGATCATTGTTGTCGCTGGGATGGAGATTCTTGAAACCATCGCTCGTTTCCACGGCGCGCTCTTTGACGTATCGGACGAGATGCTCTCGGCCATCTTTCGCTACGTACTGGTGCTCTCATCTGCCGACGACATCTGTATCCTTCGTGCGCTCCTGCGAGTCGTGTACAAAAACCATCCGGCCTGTCAAACCACCACGAGCGTCATCAAGTCGTTCCTTGACGCGATCAAGTGGATCCAGTGCTACGAGAGTCAGGACAATGGACCTCAATCGGACGGGATGTCACTTTCAGCGTCGCGGATCACCGTGTCTATTTCGACGAAGGAGATCGGCATTCAGTTTACTACCGATGGCAACGGTCGTGGCGCAATTGTGCACAGCATCCGCAAGTTTTCCCAGGCTGCATTAAGCGAAGCGATCATCCCGGGTCTCTCGCTCATCGCAATTAACGACGAGCCTGTGGTGTTGATGCCATTTCGCGAAATTTGTCGGCGACTGCGCACTGCCGCACTCCCAAAGCGGCTAACGTTCATGACCGAGTTCTACTACTACCAAGTGCTGTCGCTCGACACCGAGATGTTCCAGTATCTGATGTGTCTCGCTGCTGCGCGCGGGGACAAAGACTCGGCCGCGTGGCTGTACGGATGTCAAGTGAACGTGAATGAGCTGTGCTCATGGGGGAAGGCCCGCGGGAAGCAGGTGTTTGGTTTCAAGCCGCCTTCTGGCAAAAGCGCGCCGCTTTTCGCTGCTGCGTATCACGGTCAAGGCAAAATGGTCGAGTACTTGCTTGGGCTTGGCGCAGACCCGAACGTCCTGAATCGCAAAGGGAAAAGCCCCTTGCACGTGGTGGCGCGCACCACTGACATGGCCATCATCATCGAAGCTCTTGTGAACGCGGGGGCGGAGATCGATGCACCTGACAAGAAGGGACTCACACCACTGATGTGGATGTGCTCTTGGGGCTCTATGGAAGGCACCGCGACGTTCCTCGCGCTTGGGGCTGACATCCACAAGACGGCGTGGTCAAATGGCTTCACGCCGTTGGATTTCTCCGTTGCATCACGAAAACTGGAGCTGGTGGACTTGTGCCTCTCGAAAGGATCCGACCCGAACGTTCAGACTTTCGAAGGCAACACGAGTCTGCACATCGCTGCAGCGAATGGAGACTCGGAGATCATTCTTCGACTCATCGAAGCTGGTGCAGACGCCGATCTCCAAAATCGCTATGGACAGACCACTGCGGCAATTTTACTAGCTACGCCGCCGGGCCACATCCCAAGAGATCGTGTGGTGCTATGTCTCGAGATCTTGGCGTGCTCCGGCTGTCGTCTCGACAAGCGCGACATGTTTGGTCGCCATGTTTTCCACTTGGCGAGCCACATGGCGGACGACCGGTTGACGGAATTGCTTCACCGGATAGCCATGCTGAGCAAGGCTCGTGACGAGGACATTGACATCTACGGATACTCTGCCAAGGACTACGCTTTCTTCAACAAGGCCGTCGACAGCGATATGTCCTTCTTGATCTCCCAGAAACCCCAAGATTTGTGGAAAGTGACGGACGGACGGAGTGGTGGCAAGTCACTGACGGCTCGGTCCTACCGCGTCGATGACCTCGTGAACAGCCTCGTTCATGACGTGACGGTGGACTTCGCTGAGATCGTGTCGTTTGTTCTCTTTCTGGATACTTTCTCGAGTCTGAACGAAGTCGTGGAACGCTTGAAAGCTCAAGCCTGGAGCAAGGAGAAAGGTGGATTTTGCATAGAGGAGACAGCGCTCCTTCGCTTCTGTATCAATCTTGTTACTGACAGCTTGTTATGTGTGCTTTCGCAGGCCGAGGTCTCATTCGATTGTTCGTGATGCTCCTGCTTTTCAAGGAACAGCACGTGGCTGAATCGGCGTACGTCCATGAACGATTTTACTCCCTGATGCAGCAGTTCACTGGCGTAGACAAGGAGAAGCTCGCGTCGATGGTTCAAGAGTACAAGGGTCTCTTCCACGAGTACCTTGCTCTCCGCGGAAACGAGGCTTGCTTGAAGCAATACAATGAGGCGTCTTTGGCGATGGAGGATATGTACAACCCGTACACCCACGGTTTCCAGGAGGTGTTTCCCACGAAGTTGCACCGGTGAGTTTGCGATACGTGTTGCTCTCTACTCGTTATATTGATGACTGACCTCTTGATTTTTTTGCTAAATAGTCACACGGAACCTTTCAAGTGGGCGGAGCAGTGCACGCTCTTGACGCATGCTCTCTTCACCAACATTCCAGGTATGCAAGGCGCTTCTTTACTTTTTGTTCAGTAAGCGATGTGAATTGGCTGACGATTCTCTTCTTTGGTGACCATACACAGTTGAGGATTTTATTAAAACGTCCAAGCAAAGCTACAGTTCCCAGTTTCTTTGCGCGAGGCGCTGGTTCCAGCACGTAAGTGTTACTTTGCAGCATGCCTATACTAGAAATTCGTCGAGCTCACGTGTCTAATTGTGTTTTTTCTCTGTCAGTTGTCTGCGTATGTCATCAATGCCGTGTTGCTCCAAGATTCGTCCCGGGAACGCGCTGAAGTGATTGCCTTCTTCTTATCGGTAAGTTCAGCCTGCTGCTGTGAATGTGAGTGCGAACAAATTCTAACAGAGACGCTTGACGTACCGCTGATCCAGGCTGCGGAGTATTGCTTGTCATTGAGCAATTACGACACTCTTGCCGCTATTTTGTATGCGCTGCAGTCGACTGCCGTCCAGCGTCTTCGTCGCACAATCGAGCAGGTTGATTTGCTTGCACGGCAGCGTTTGTCTGTATTGGCCGAGCCACCACTAACAGTTTCATTGGCTGATGCAGCTGAGCGTGTCGTCGAAGAAGCTGCTCAATGAGATGCAGTTTCTCTCGGACAAAGGATGCCGAGAGATGAACAAGAGCATGCGCAAAGCATCCAGCCCATGCATGCCATACATCGGACTCTACCTCCAGGTAATGACACGAAGCGTGCTGCTATATGTATATCCTGGTTGATCGCCTGAGAACTGACACAGTCGTAAATTGCAGAGCTTCGTAGGAATCAACGAGCTTCCTGTATTCGAGAAGCCGGGTCTGGTGAATGCAAATCGGCTGCGGAAGATGGGGGAGTTGATGATGGAGATTCTTCGCCGTCGATCGGTGCCATACGCGCTCACATTTGACGAAGACACCGATGTACGTTGGAAATGATGCCATTTCCAGAATCATCCTTGGCATGGTCACTGACTTTCTCTTGCCTTTAGCATTTGCTCCACGTGTCCCTTCCATATGACTCGGATGAGAGTCGCTATGCTCGCTCACTAGCGTTGGAGCCTCGCGAGGCTGGTGCTGCTCCGCTGAGCGACCGCTCGTCTTTGACAGTCGAAGATCTCGACATTGAGAGTGAAGTGCGCGAATCCATCGGTTCGGAGGGGACCTTCGGCATCCGGCAATGGCTTCGAAAGCAAAAAGTCGTTCACCGGAATCGCTCGCGCTCTTCTGCTCAAGTTGCTCAGCACGAGTGGGTTTAGAGCAGCACCAATATTTTGTTGCTGTTCAAAGTTTGTACGAATATTTAACATCGAAGCAGCTTCTTCCGTTTGTCTGTGTCGAAGTCGCTCTCGTCCACTCAAGTGGAGTCATTCAGTTCTCGGCAATGTACTTCTCGAAATCTGCCATGGATGACAGCGCGAACAAACCTGACTCGAGCTCCTAGATCAAGGCGCATGTGAACACATTCAGGTCACGAGTCCACTTTCAGTCGCATGAAATAAATAACGACAGCGTTACCTCGTCGGCAAACAGGTCAGTCGACGCGGGCGCGTATTGTTTTTTAGAGGACGTCGCTGCCGAGTCAGTAGCTTCATCCGAGATCAGCTCTTCCATCTGCTGCATGATCCGATCTCCCTTTGTGCCGAGCATGTAGTCGTCTCTATCGCCAACACAAAGAACATTCTAATCAGTAAAAACGAGTAACTACACCACATCTTCACTCGTATGCTCTCACAGTAGGCGGTTCAGCTGAATGCTTTCACTTGAATCCGCTTGCGCGTCGTTGGGACCCTTCGAGTTCTGATTTCGAACGCACCGCAGCGAGAGAGAGAAGCAACTTCGTTAGCAAATCAACACTGACAACGAAATTGAATGCCTCCCCATGATGACGATTTACCTCTTTTTCGTTCAAGTCCATGAAGAGCTCTCCGGTGCTTCTGTGTAGCGTTTCTCGTGCGAGGACGCTGCGTTTCGTGTTTTGTCGATCACGCTCGTTGATCTTGAGCTGCCGAATCTTGCTGACGATAGTTCTTCTCAACCAGCAGCAGCGGGGGCATCACGGTACAATAATAAGCCAACGTCAGCAGCTGATTTGATGTCAGTGACATCATACTTACTCGTCCTGATCGTCGTTTGAAAACATCCCGCCGTTAGCCGTGAAATCATGCTCCACTGGGCTGGAGTCTGCATTAAAAAGTTGACATCGAGGCGGTCAGCAACACATCCCTCGATCAAAATGAATAAAATCGAGGTGACAGTATCCATGAGGAGAGTGACGCACCTGCGCGCTTGGACACGACATACCCGTCCACTCGTGCGGCGTCAAAAAAACCAAACGCTGCAGAGCATCAGAATCACACACATGAATTCGCAGGTTGAGCTCTTCGCGCCGCTGGTAATGCGCTTGACAGCCAAATCGTGGGGTGCTCACTGAAGTCGCGCTTGGGTGGGCTCGTCATCGCAGCCTAGAGCTTGTTTCCAGGAGAACAAGTCGCTCGCTGACGTGGTCAGGGAGAATCTGCTACTGTTGTTGCTGTTGCCACAATACAACGGAGGCAGCGTGCGGCGCACACTGGTCGGCTCGGCACCTTTGACTCGTACGCTTCTCGCGATCTTGCGTCCTTCCAAAAAGATTCAAAGAATGACTTGCGATTGGCTAAAAATATTTTATTTATACAGCCAATCAAAACGTGACTTTGAAGATAGTGATGGTCTCAGTCGACTGTAGAAACACTCCAAGTTGACAGGGGAAAACGGCACGATGTGCGGCGAGCTGGAGGAGATGCTGGTGAACACAGCAGACTTGGTGAGCCCCATAGGAGAGCTCCCTGTGCTCTGAGACTGAGTGTCACCTCAACTTCTCTTTCACGCAGTTTTAATGGGAGCTCTTTGGAGCGCGGCAGTATGACGGATTTGTCCAAAAGCTTCTGTGCATTCTGGCCCGCTGCGATGACTCTCACGGATGCGTTCACACAGTAGTTGCAAGCGTCTTTAATATCGATGTGCTCAATGAACGTCCACGCCGTCTGCACTTCGCTGACGAGCGGCATCAAATCTGAAAAGCTTTTTGAGATCCAGGCTCGCAAAATTGCTCGGGTGACGAGTTTTCACTACGAGACCCTGCTGCTGCTGGAGATCATCTACCGAGCTCAGCGACAGCTGAAAAAGAGGGAGGGTCCAGCGACGACGCAACATGCATTGGCAACTGTAGCTTCGTTTCTAGCTTTTATCTCAAATCACACCAAAGGTAGGTGCTGGTGATCACGCTGTTGCTCGTACATGACAAAGATCTGACGAATGTTCGTGATAGCACTCGGCAGCTGTTGAACACGTTCAACCTTACTGCTGGAGGTATCGAGCCGATTAACACTACAAGCGTGGAATGCTTCACGCCCAATAAGTGAAAGGTATGTCGTTTCTCGAGGTTGTTTATTGCAACACAAGTCTTGATGTCTTGCCTTCTCGCTTGGATCGACACTGGTGGAGTTCTGTGGATTGATGTTGGGTGGAGCAGTACTGGAGGCTGAAGTCACGTTGCAAAAGGAACCCGAGAGATTTGAAGGCATGTTGAGGTTCGCTTTCTCTAGTATAAAGACCACACAGTTCGAAGGCGACAACTGCGCGATATTACTTTCGATAAAGACTGAAACGCGCCTTGTGGACTTGCTAGAAGGCATACACGATGCAGCGTAGGCTGAAGTAGCAGGATTCCAGCCAGTCACTCACGCCTGCCCATCGCCTAAGAACTCAGCCAAGTCTCAAGATCCAGTACCACGGCGGCTGACCTAAAGCCGGCACCAAAGGGAAGCTTACTCATCGAGGTTCCAGTGTGGACAGTCTACCATTCACAATGTCTTCATGCAGCCATCTCAAGCGACACAGAAATTCGGCATTCAGCCAGGTCGTCGCCAAAAGCCAGAGTCCCGACCTAATGGAGCCGCAGGAGGAATTGGTCGCTAACAAGCCGATGAGAAGAGAGCTCTCGTTTGCTGTAACGTGCCCCGGGCATCACGAAGGCGCCAACCACCTCACTGCAAAGGATCCCCACCAAGATTACGGTACGAAGTGCTTGAGCACAGTTGTCATGACCTAGGATGAGCAAGGAAGACTAACGAACTCTGTTGATGTCTGCCCTCTCAAATGCAGTTGAATGTACAAGCGATGTGGACGCCGGAAAGACACCGCCTCAAAAGTCGTTTGGAGTAACTCCGCAATCACAATATCGGACACTGCGAAACCTCGTCAGAGACGTTCAAGAGTCCTACCGCGCCCACCTTGTACCCAGTGCCTACGAGGCTCCTCAGACTCAAGTCGAAGGAGACCTTTTGATGAGAACAGCGCTGCTACAAGATCACCACTTCGTTGCATCCGAGATCGAGTGCGCCCGAGTAAAGAGAAGCGCCACTGATCACCACGAACAGATCTCGGCGTCTCAGCACACGATGAATGAAGTGATTGACCGCTGCAGCAGCACTGGGGAAATGCGTTCAGATCGAAGCCCCTTCAATTCAGGGACAGATTCACGAGTCAGCAACGCACGAATAACAGCAAGTACTCGATGGTTCGCCATGAAGAAAGCGAAATCCCAACACGTTAAGCGCGTGGATTAAGCAAGAGACTAGCTGCGCTCCATCGAGAACAGCTTCGAGACCGATGGTTTGGTGGTCATATGCAGCAGGTGCTCGATCGGATTTTGAGTGGCTTCGCTGACCACTCACCCCTAACATGGCTACATTCGCTGTCGCACACGACGCTGCTTCATCCCGTTAAGTTCTATCTTCAATCCAGAGCTTCTTCTGCCACGTCCCAGCTTGTCATGTTCCTATATTTGTGGTTGTCATTATGTCGCTCGGACGGTTGATGCTCAAGCTCACAACATCTTTGCTTCAAAAAGACCCAACACTTCAACAGCAGCGGCAGCGACCACGACCACGATGCACTACGCGCGTCACGGAACGGATGAGGAGTCTCAAGTGTCGACCGATTCATGGCGTGATGACCTGGGTACTAGCTTCAAAGAGTCGTGCCCGTCGCTTTCCCATGGAACAAGGCTGACGGGCTTTGCAATCTGTGGAGGAGCCGGAGCCGTTCTGCTCATCTTGTCTGTGATCTGGTGAGCATCATCTCTCGCTTTGTGTCCATCAATCTTTTTGCTCGCCATGCCATTCATTGTCTAGCTTTGCTCACATGTACTTAATCTTCATGCAACTGCGATAGCTTGCGCCCCAGCAACCTCGGACCATTCGCGATTCTGTACTCGTTGGGCTCGATCTGCACGCTCGGCGCCACGATGTTCCTCGTCGGGCCGACGCGACAGCTGCGCCACATGTTCAAGCGCTACCGCTGGGCAGTCACCGTGCTCTACCTCTTCTTGATCGCGATGACGCTCTTCGTCGCGTTCTACGACAAGTTTGACAAACGCCAGCGGATCCTGCTCACGTTCATCTTCGTGGTGCTCCAGTTCCTCGCGGCGTGCTGGTACTCGCTGTCGTACATCCCGTTCGCGAGAAAAGCTGTGAACAGGTTTATTGGGAAGCGCTGCGGGTGTGGCGGTGAGTAGCTGGCGTCTTCTACTATCTAGTCACCAGCACTGCATGAGAGAATTTGTGGTAATAGCAACAACACAGCACCAGCTTTCCGTCTTACGATTGATTGTCGTTCTTCTATTCGAGCCCTGCTCCGCTTACACACGCTGGCAGCTGTGCCTGGGTGTCTCTACAATATGATGATAGGGAGCTGCATCGCTTTGCTTTTATTACATGGAGCGGCCGACAGTCAGCACGCCGTTCTTGAACTTGCCCTTCGTGACCTGCAGCCCGTAGTCAATCTTCTTCTTCTTGTTGCTGCTGCTGTTCGACTTGCTGCTCGCTTTCCGCTTACCTGACACGACGTCCGCCTGCTTGTTCTGTCCATATGCAACGCACAAGAGCCATTGTTGTCAGTCTACGAACATGCCAAAGCGTTCTCGTAGTACTGTTGCGGCTACGCACCACTTCCTGTTGTCGCTTTTCGCGAGCAGATGCCGCTTTCTTGAGCCCCATGAGCATCTTGAACGGCATCGTGCGCGTCTTCGCGGCTTGGCCACCAAGCGCCTCAATCTTCTTGGCTTCGTGCATCTTCTTCTCTTTTCCCTTGAGACTCGCACTCGCTAAAACATGCAACGTGCCACAGAAACTCGTGTTAGTAGTGAGCTCATTAGTGCACGCGCATTGCGGCCTTTCATCGTCTGGCAGACAACAGCAACGGGCGGCAGACGACGTACCGAAATCCTTCACGGACTCGAATGTCTCGTCAAACTCCTGTCGAATCTGCTGCTTTAGCGACAGCTCTGGCTCGGCATCTCGGTCGTTTTTCTATCATATCAGCACCAGCAAACAGCCATCATACTGTCAGTAAGCACCCGCCATGCCATCGAAACGCAAGTGTCAACGCGTCAGCGCCGAGCATAACGCCACAGCTGCGAACGGCAACGCACCCTGGCGACTCTTGGTGCGCGCTCCTTCCACGACTCCGTCGGGCACTCGAACACCTTCACGGTCTTCTTCTTGCCCGTCGCGATGGGGAACTGGAACGACGCCATTCGTGCGCTTTCTGCGTCTCTCGTCTTTTTGAGCTTCTTGCTTCTCAAGCACTTCTTCGTTGGCTGGACGATATTCAATTCGGACGATATTTCGCCAATCAGAGCACGTAAAATGCAAAGTTGATGTGTTCCACACCATAAATCAACTCAAAAAACATGCGACGTGTGAGAAAAAGCAGCACGAAAGGCTGCGTTAAACGGATGGATACTCGAATTGACTCGCTCGCCAAAAGCTACACCAGCACCTTCACTTGGAAGAGGCTTCTCGAGAGCTCAGGCTCGTCACTGTCATTCGAGCCATTCTCGACATCGTTGCGACCCGCCGTCGCAGAAGATGAAGCGAATTGCCGCTGCTGCTTGTGCTGCGCCTTCTTCTGCTGCGTGTCGACCGCAGACGACGACTGCGCGAACGGCACCGCCTTGCTGCTCGTTTTGTAGTCTTCAAACTGCCTCGCTGCCTTCTCTTGGTGATGACGAGGCTTTTCAGCACTGCGAGGCATCCGACTCGGTGATTTGTGCGCAGCAGCATCGCGCTTCTTCTTCTTCTTCCTCTCACTGGCGTGCCGTCTCTCAGCAGCTTCAGCAGCAGCACGTGCGGGAAACGCGTTGGCTTCGCTCTCAAAGTTGTAGAAGCCGCGACTCTTGATCACACGGCTATTGCGCAACTCGTTGCGTGAGGCGTTATCGGCTTGCTCGCCACGTCGAGGGGATGCGGTCTCTGTGATGCGTGGAGGGCCTCTTGATGCGGCGCTCGGCACTTCATCGGGGCTCAGAGCGACAAACACAGACTCACCGATGAGGGACTGGTCCAGCGCATTTATGTCGTCCTGCTCATGCGCTGCTGGTTTGAATCTAAACTGTGACAGTCGTTTGAAGCGAGGTGAGTCGACAACGTTCGGTGTCAGTCGATTCTGTGGGATCGCGAAGTCGTCCATCGAGATTGGACTCGGTCTGCGCTCTGGAGCACGCGTCTCTCTCACACTGCGGTTACCAAGACCCATAGCAGCGATCGATCGCTCCATCTGGTTGATCTGCGAGAGATCGAACGCCGGCGGCCGCTGTGGACGCTGAACTGAGGATGGTGGCGCCTGGAAGTACTCACGCATTGGGCTGGGATATGCACTCCCTCCTTGCTGCTGCTGTTGCTGAGGTTGCCGAAAGGTCTCCTGGCGCTGCATCTCTAGCTGCTGGTCGTTCAGACGTCGCTGCGCGTCGACGTAGCTCGCCATCTTCTCATTCTCGAGCTGCAAGAGCGCGCGCTCGAGCCGCAGCTGCTCTTTCTCTTGACGAAGTTCCTCTTTCTCCTGGCGAAGCTCCTCACGCTCTCGTCGGATCTCCGCCAACAGTGATCGGTACTCGTTGATGATGAGGCTTCGAGAGTCCGAGAACGAGTCGTAGGACTGTTGCTGCTGGCTTTGCTGTTGTTGATGCTGTGATGGAGCTGGTTCTCTGAAGGTACGCGGTGGAGAGCTCGCTGGATAATTGAGACGTGTCGGCGCTGGCGGCGGCATCGTGGTCGCATCTGCACCGTCGTACTGGTGGCGATAGTGGTTTTGCTCCACACGATGGAATGGCTCACTAACTCCATACGCGTTGTCATTATTTTGCAACAGCTCGGCGTAATTCTGATGCAGTTGCTGATACTCCGACACTTGATGATCATGCAACGGCTCGTAGTGAGGCTGTGCTGGCGCTGCATCAGCACTTGCAAAGCCATACGCTGGACTCTGACGAGTTGCTGCAGTCACTGGGAATCCCATCCTTCGCTGTGCCGCCACTTGCTGATCTCTCAAAAACATCATCTCCTCCCGCACGGAGCCCGCTTCGCCGCGCCGCCGCTCGTCCTCTTCCTGCTGCTTGAGCCGCGCATTCTCACGCACCTGCTCATCGAGGACCCGCTTCCACTCAAGCTGCTGTGCGCGCTCACGCAGACGATCACTCTGCTCCTGCAGGTCTGTGATGCGGAAGCGCGTGTGCGAGTTTGCGCCACTGCTGCCGTCGTCTCGTCCCACACTTGGCGCGCCGCTCGGCTCGCCGGCAGAAGGCGGCAATGGTGACGACTGTCCAGCAACAGCAGTCGCGCCCTGTCCCTCATCCTGGAACTGCTGCTGCTGTTGCTGTGGGAACCGAAACGGAGAGCGGTAGCTGGCAAAGTCCGGGTGCTGGACCACCGGCGCCGAGTACCCGCCGTCGACGAGCCACTTGGCGGGCGAGCAGTCGTCCGGCTGGAACTTGCGCTCGAGCTCCTCGAGCTCCAGCTGCTCCTCGCGCTGGTGCGCGCGCCGCATTTCGATCTGCAGCTCCAGCTCCTTGGCGTACTCGAGCTTCTTCTGCAGCTGCTGCGCGCTGTCGTGCTCCTCGTCCGGCCAGATCATCGTGGAGACACGAGCGCTTGCCTGCTCGCCTTTTTTCACCTGCAAGCCTGCTTTGTGTGTGCGTTGTGGAAAATTCACAAACCAGGTTATTGGGAGGGAATGCTGATGATTGGTTGAAATTTGAAATACAGTCCTTTAATTGGCTAAAACTGCATTTCAAACGGCAGTTCGAATGACAATCAAGACCAACACGCACTCATGCTTGCACCAATTGCCAAGCTATGCATTAGCTACGGAGACCATACCGGTCTTCTCTTACTGGAACGGGAACGGGAATAAATAGTTGTCTGAGTACTCACGGCGCAGGTCACCCAGCTGCTTCTCGACGTGCATCTCGTACACGCTGTTCTTCGACTGTACGACCTCGAGCCGCAGCGCCAGCTCGCTCTGGAACTGCTGCAGCCGCTTGCACTGCTTCTTCAGCTTGCGCTTTCCGCTGCTGCTGCTCCTCTTGTTGCTTGAATGGTGACTATGGCCCTCGTTCTTCTTTGCCTCGCGCAGTATCCGCTGCACACGCTTCTGCTCTCGCGCGCGGCACTTATACTCCTTCACCATCACCTTAAGTGCCTTGTACTCTTGTCGGAGCTGCTCGACATAATCGCTTTCTCTTCGAAACAGCTGCTCCTGGTCGTGCAGGTACTGCTTCATGCGCTCTGCATCCGTGAGGAGCTGCAGCATCGTGTCGTGGACTGTTGCGTCGCTCACATCTGTGATCCGCAAGCCACCGTTGGCGTTACTACCATTCGCTGCGGTGACGAGCTCGCTCGTGGTCCGAACGTGTGAGTGAGCGTCATTCTCGCCATCGATCTCCTCGATGGTAATGCCTTGGCTCCTATTATGCGCATCGTACTGACCGTTGCCGGTACTCCCGTTCGTGTCTCTGTCGTCCTCCTCGTCCTCCTCGTCGTCCGAGTCGCCGTCTCGTCGACGCGATTTCTGCTGCACCGCCATCTTCACCACGACGTGCTTCTCGCTGCGCCGGCCGCGCTTGCTCCTCTCGCGCACGCGCATCTCGCTGATCGTGTGGGTCGTGGTCACGACGTCGCCGTCCACGCTGTCACTGCTGCCCAGCGAGCCGCCGTCTCCGTCGTTGCGACGGTTGCGCAGTCGCATCGCGCCATTCTGCTGCTGCACCTGGTATGTCGTGAGCTCGTTGTCGGTCACGCAGCTGCTCGCGTCCGCTGCTGTCGTGCCGCCGCCCATCGTCCGTCGTCAGTGCTGTGTCTTGTGCGCTCGTGGGTGCGTGTGGGCTTTCAAATCTGCATGTCCATGTTGTGTTGCACTTCAAAGGAAAACGTGAGATCTGATACCCTGCCAAAATATTGGAGCAGCCTAACAGCAAGAACCCGCGATAATTGATATATTTATAACTAAAATCAGTGGATTATCAGCATTCAGAAACTACTGGTTTCTAGGGCGAGTATCGATTTCGGCTCCCAAATCGCTCCTCTGAAGGCATGTGCATGTGTATTTGCTGTCTTTATTGTATCTGTCTATGGTTCCTCGTGTGATGATGGAGCCATTGCTACCTGCCCTTCTGTATGGTTGTCTGCAAGCACACATCTTGTCTCTCGTTCGCCTTGTCACTGTTGTCCGCCAGCACCAAACGCTCTGCCTTCTCAAAGCGATTGCTGAGGGACTTCGAGAATCGTCGGAAGCGGCGCGAGCAGAGGGGAGAGCACTGCGTGGGACGAGTGCATCAGAGCGACCGAGTGCGCGCCACCGGCCGACACTTGGCGCACCGGAAGCTTTCCCAGGTTGAGCGCCTTGGGCACAATGACCGTCTTGAGCTCTTCGTCGCCGAGGCGACCGTGGCTACAAAAGAAGCATGATAGTCAAACACACACACAATTTAGTCACAAGAGTAAAATAAAGAGCTTCACGACTGCATTGGACTCACTCTGCTCGTCCGGAGCTGTAGGCGACGCCGTCTTTTGTGAGGAAAAGAGTGTGCGAGCCGCCACAGGCCGCCTGGACCACAATCTTGCCCTTCAACACTTCCACCTGTTCATCAGATTGCAACAGCAACACAAAGTGTTAGAGCTCTTCAGATTGCGATAGCGACATCAATACAAATAGAGCACGCAGCGTACCTGGTGTGGTCTGTAGCGACTTCTGGTGTCTCCGAGCCCCAGACGCCCGTATTCGCCACGACCGAACGAGTAGCAAGCGCCAGACTTGGTCACAACAACCGTGTGCCATCCGCCGCAGGAAACGCGCCTATCGAAAGCAAATCACGATATCATCAGTTGATCTACAGCGTTACAAAGGATACATTAACCACCGACGAGACCACTTACAGTGCAGGGGTCTTGTCGAAGAGCTCAATGCGACGCGGCGTCTGCACGTCTGAGGTCTGGCCGACGCCGAGCATGCCGTAGTCTTCCTTGCCCCAGATGTACACGCGGCCGGATTCGGACACTGCGGCTGAGTGGAACGCGCCACACGCGACCTGCACCACCTTTTCATCACCAAAGCCTTCGACGCGGTGCGGTCGGCTGACGCCGAGCATGCCTTCGTCGTCCGAGTCGCGCAGCCATTCGTGGCCAATGCCGAGCTGGCCGTTGTCGCAGCGCCCCCACATGTACACGTGGCCCTTGTCGGTCAGTGCAGCAGTGTGCGCACCACCTGTTCAAACGCAATACGATAGGATTCAGTATGAGGTGATGATACAAGCAAGACAAACATGCATAAGACTCAGACATACCACAGCTGATCTTGACGATCTTCTCTTCACTGCCGTCCTGCAGCACGGGGCACTTCGCTGGCAACGACTGGTGGAGGTCGCGGAACTCCTTCGGCAAGCCAAGTTGACCCCAGTGCGCCTCACCCCACATGTACAGCGTGCCTATCGCACATAGCAAAACATGCACATCACTAGAAGTTAGCAACACAGAAGATCATGAGCATCCGTGCGAGCCAAACAGACGATGCACCCACCGTCTCTGGTCACGGCCGCCGAGTGGCAGCCGCCGCACGAGATGTAGTCGACCTCGAGTCCGTGCTGCGCGAAGAACTCGATTTTCCGCGGCACATTCGAGCTCATCAAGTCGCCGTGGCCGAGCTGGCCCATCTGCAACAACAAAGAGCAGAATGGTGCACACGGTGAGCAAGTTTTTCAGTAACTGGACAGGATCACATGCGGATTGCCGAGCACACATGCATACGAGCAGTACGTACGTTTCCCCAGCCCCATGAGTAGATCTCGCCCTTGGTGGTGAGCGCCATGGTGTGGCGCGAGCCGCACGACACGGCGGCGACGTCCACGCCAAAGAGTTCCTCGATCTGCTGCGGAAAGTGCACAGCGGACACGTCGTCGATGGGGCCGGTCATGCGGCGCTTCTCGCCGCGGCCTAGCTGTCCGTCATCGTTGCATCCGAACGCCACGATCGCGCACTCGCTGCTCTGACTACCGCTCGCCATGCTGCTGCTGTTCTGTCTTGGGCGCTCTCTCTGCTCTGCTTGCTCTCGAAGGCGCAAGTGAACAACTGATTGAGTGACGGATTGCCAACAATGCAAGTGAATGAATGCTTTCCATGAGATAATCACGCATTCGCATTCAGCAGAAACTTATACACCATGTAGACTTCTAGTTCTACAAAATTAAAATACTAGACAGTACTGAAGCCATCGCTCGAAAACGTTGACTGGCTCAGGTCTACAATTCCTCCGAATGCTCTCTCGATTCGTCACTCTACAAGCCCGCCTGCTCTGATGGACTCTTAGTGGCCCCGTCACTCGGCGCGTACTGCTGCGCCTTGAGAATGTGCAACCGCGGGTCGCGCAACCGGTGGCTCTTTTTTATCTCGAACTTGCGCTTGATCTCGGCGAAGCGCTGGCTGTTCGCGTTCCGGTTCCTCGCGAAGCCACTGCGCTGCTGCTCATCGCTGTCGCCTGCGTCTTCGCAGACACGCGAGAGCGTGTTGTTGACGCCACTACTGCACTGGTTGGACTTCCCTGAGCGCGACGCAGCCATTGCTAAAGTGACTGACTTGAGCGAGTGGTGGACATGCGAGTGGGTCTCTGGACCGATCTCCTCGTCGCCACTATTGCCTGCCTTCTGTATGTGCCTGGACTTTCCACTAGTAGTGACGACCTGCAGCGCCATCATGCGCGTCGTCTTGTCCACTTGGTACTCGAGGCGGTACTTGCCAAGCAGCTTGGAGCGGAAGGCCTTGCGCTTGTCGTGCTGCTGCTGGTCCAGGCGCTCCTGGCGGTACGCCTCGAGCTGCGACGGGTACTGATTCGTCACCTTGAGCGCACGGCAGCGCTTGCGGCTCGTGTGGCCGCGGAACAACCTCTGTACCTTAATCGCGGGTGACTGCTGAATACCACGCAGCCAGCCCTTTTGGCGCTTGAACTCGCGGAACACCAACCGCGTCGTGATGCTGCGCCAGCGCGCCTGTATGCGGCTCACGAGCACGTACTCGCGCAAGAGCATCCGCCGCGTGATCTCGAGCACGTTCGTCTCGACTTTGATGAGCGTGGGCTTCCCGCCCGAGCGGCGCACGAACTCCCTGTAGTCCCAGAAGAAGATGGTGCGTTCCGCCGGGTTCTCGTACCAGAACACCGGCGGCTTGTCGGGGCGTGCGAGGAGCGCAAACGTAAGTACACTCGGATGCATGGTCTTGATCAGGTGCAGGCAACGCTCAATGACAGTGCGCCGCCGCGCCTGCATACCCCGCACGCGCGTTTGGATGCGCGTCGCTGACCTATTGATCTTGCGCAAGTACCGCTCTTGCTCGATCTTGCGCCGTCGGTACTCGAGGCGACCCAGGAAGCCGCGCGCGATGCGCTGGATCAGTGCTGTCGCTGGCACGCGTCGCCGCTCGAACTCCTTGATCGCGTTCCTTTCCTCCTCGATCTTCTCCTGGAAGCTCACGACGCCCGCGCGCAGGTACTTGGTGCTCCCGCAGCCTGTGCAGGTGGGCAGCTGCTCGTACTCGCCCAGCCGCGCTTCATCCTTCTCGTGGTCACGCGGCCGCACGCGCAGCAGGTTGACGAACGTCACGCTGTTGCATCGTGAACACGTGAGGTACGGCGTCGAGGCGCACGGGAGCGCGTTGAGCACTGCCGCCGCCTTGGGGGAAAGCGTTGGCGCAGGTGGCTCGTTCGTCTGCTGCTGCTGGTCCTGTTGCTCATCGTCATCGTTGCTCCTGCTGCTATTGGTCTGTGAAGTTGAGGCTGTGTCGCTGTGGGTCTCGTGCTCGTCTTGTAGTGACGACACAGCATGCCGCCTGCGCGTTATCTCCATCTGGGGCGGCGGTGACACAGATGTCCTCCATTTGGCTTTGCGTGTGCGCTCTTGTTCTCTCGTGGATGAAGGGCCGTCTTGTGTCGTTTCATGCCCAAGTCAACCAAATCAGGATACTGTTACTGATCGGGTTCGATAGACCATAGGGATAGACTGACAACTGGACAACCCAACCTCGTGTTGAGATGAACAATGTGTAGTTGGTATGGAGGCACTCACTCACTCTTGCATGTATGTACATATGGATAGATACAGTATCTTCTAGCACGCGCTTGATAGACCAGGCAAAGCTAAGCTCACACTCAGTCCTCTTCCGCGATGTCTTCCTCCATGTCGTCGTCGTCGTTCTGGTCGTCGAGGCGGGCTTTCCGTCCACCGGAAGTTGTCGGTCGCTTCTGACTCGTGCCTGGCCTCTCTTCATCGTGTTCGCCACCCATCTTGTGCTCACTCTGCACGGTGCGGTGGCGCTTGTCATCGTCTCCTGACGAGATGCCCATCTTCTGCTGCACGTCCTGCATGACGCGAGGGTCGACGTAGCTCTTCACCATCAAGCCTCGCTTGCGCATGGTCTCCATGACCTCAAAGCTCTTGTTGATGTCGCCCTGGCTGTAGTGCACCTCAGCCAGCATGGCATAGGCGTCTCCTACTCGAATGGCTTCTTCGATACCTGGCTCGTCGAGCAACCTTGTCACGATTTCGATCATCTCCTCCGGGTTCTGGCGAATCTGCTGCCTCGCGACGACAAACTGCTCCATGAGGAGAACGCGCGTCTCATACGCCTTGAGCACCGCTTCTTTCGACTCGGAGCGGGACTTGGAGATCACTTTGACGGCTTCCTGGACAGCGCCAATCGCCTTCTCGTAGTCGCGGTACTCTTCGATCTCCACTTGCGCACATGCACAGTAGAAACCCGCGAGCTGGTCAAACGCGCGCGCCTTCGTGTAGAAGCCGACAATGTTTTTCATGATCTCGGAGTCCTTGCGCCAATCCAAGTTCTGCAGGTAGTTTGCAGCGAGGATAAAAATTTCGTTGTTGCGAGACACGTTCGCGAAGAACACGATCTTCTCAGTATCCCCCGACTTGAGCAAGCATTTCATCGCCTTGAGCTTGTCCCCCGCCTGTGTGTACTTCTTTGTCGCGAGGTGGTACGCGCCTTGTTTCTTGCAGCACTTGGCGAGCTTGAGCAGCAAGTCTGTGCGTCTCTTTTGCTGGACCTTGTCGCCAGCAGCAGCCGCGTCCTTGTCGTCCTTTGGAGGCGTCATCTTCTCCGCCATCTCTTCCGTCACTTTGACGCCGTGCTGCATGCACACATCCAAGGCTTCACTGACGCGGTTGCCAATTAGACAGAGATGCACAGCCTTCGCGAAATGGCCGTTCGTGATGAAGAAGTCGGCGCATTTCTTGAGAATCGCGGGCGACGTGTTGGAAGTTCCCAGCTCGTCTGTCAAGTGGTGCAGCTCTTCGAAAAGCTGCGCCTGGAAGCACAAGTCTAGCGCCTTCGCGACATTACCGCCTTTATGGTAGAGCTGAACAGCCTTCTCCATCTCACGCCGCTCTTCAAAGTACGCGGCGCACTCGAGCATGTCGCTGGGCTTACTCATGAGAGCGAAGCTCATCAGATCCGCATCCATGCGATGCTCCTTCGCGAGACGAATCGCGTGGTTGTAGCACCCGCCAGCAGCGAAGAAGTGGATAGCGCTCTGGATGTCTTCGTGGGCTTCAAATTGGCGCGCGAGGTGGTACGCGGCAGCGCGATTGCTGCTGGTCTTCACAACCTTCGCGGCACCTTGGAAGTCTTTCTTGAAGCACAACACACGGACGATCGAGAGGTAGTCCTTGGCTCGCTCGTAGCTCTCGATCGCGATGTCGAAATGACCCTGGCTTTCCTGGAACTGAGCCCACCAGATCATCAGATCGCGATCTTTCGAGGTTGAGATGTATTTCTGCAGCAAGTCGAGCTTCCCCATTTTAAAGAGCATGCGAGGGATGTCCTTCTGATGCGTACCGGCATCTTCGTACGCCTCCATGGCTTGCTTTACATCACCCATCTCTTCATAGTGCTGCGCGATCGCATAGTAAGTCGTCTTCAGGTGGATGCGGTCGCGTTTCACCGCAACGTCGACTGCCTTCTGCCAGTAACCGCTCGCTTGGTACAGCTTGTTCAGCAAATCGTAGCGGCCGCACTCGCGATAGAGCCGCGCGGCGTCATCACGCAGACCAAGTTGAATCGCGACCATGGCAATGGGAACTTCTAGCTGCGGCTGCAGCGTTGCCTCTTTCACTGCGGCAGCACCTCGCGCGTGGCCCATGTTCCCTAGGCACACCTCCGCAACGTCCACTCGTTTGGTTTTGACGCACATGTGCGCCATGTTTTCCCACACGGACGGGTTCTCGATCAACTTCACGGAGCGATACGCCTCGTCCATGTTGCCAATAGTCACGTAGTAGCAGAAATTGATGAGCGCCTCTCTTCCCTTCTCGTCCACTTTGTCCAGGCCGACAAAGTCGCGCATGATCTTGGTGCACAGATAGCTGAACGGCTCGTTGTTGGACGCGGACGACTTCGAAATGCTGTTCGTCCTGTCTTTACTGCTCCCGCACTTGACCACGGTGGTTGCGTCGATACTGGAGCTCTTCTCCGCCTGCGCAATGAAGTAAACGCGCGGCGCCTGGATGCCGAGGAGCGCGTTGTACTTCAACTCCAAGTCAAAGCTGTCCTGCATGAGCAGCCCGTGGTCGTTCGAAGCAAACATGATCGTGATCTCTTTGTCAGACAGCGACGGACGGGACGCGTTGTTGTTCGGTGCACTTACTGTCGCCTCCTCTCCTTCGCGTCGAACAGCGGGGTCCGTTGCCTGGGTGCCAGCACCCGTCACGTCCGTTTTGCTCTTTGACGTCTCACACGCGAGTAAGCGAGGCTCGTAGGGGTCAAAGAAGACCAGATTAGGGTTTCTGTTTGCGCCAAAGTCGTACTGCTGGAAAATGTTAAGATCCGTCTGGAACAGGAAGAGTTTGTTCAGCGGTACGCGGATTTTCAGTGCGCCTTCCAGCTTGTCAGCGAGAATGCAAATGCGAGTCCCATCAGCATTCACAGCGATCGCACGCATGATCGACGCCCTCGTCTCGTCTCCATACGACTCAAGAAAGTTGCCCATGCTGCCCATCGCCTTTGGATCGCGTCGAGACAGATCAAACACGCGAAGCAAGCCCTGGTCTGTGCCCACGGCGAGAAACTTTGTTTGCAGCGACAGCAAATATGGTTTTCCCTCCGCTTCAGTGAAGGAGATGGTATTCTTCACAACCCCTTGAACGTTGCAGATTTCGACGTGGTTCCCATTCGTGCGATAGATCGAGTCACCACGAACCACCAGCGCATTTGACTCGCACTTGAACTGCCCAATCCTCTTGTTCTCGCCGTCTTTGATCTCATACACTTCGGCTTTCGATCCGCTCCAGATCACCACTGACGCGGTGTCGTGCGATAGGCCCTTGATGGGGAGCGTCGTGTCTAGCGTTGACTGCGTGACAGTGCCGTCGCGGTATTTCTCGATCGAAAGAGCTTTCGGGTGGCTTTGAATGACGGCAGTGTCACCACACAGAGCCCGTTGCATGTTGCCTTCGTGTAGAATCACGACGCCTTCGGATGTATTCGCGTACAGTGTAGAAAAGATAGGGCTCCAGCCAATGCGCGTGATGCTTCGCCCGACCTCCGAGGTGAAGATGATATCCCAGCGATACGATACTGACGACGCACCATCCCCCTTCGTGTCTGCGAGCGAAATGCAGCGCCAGAAGAACACGACGCCTTGCATTGTTCCGGCGACTAGGATGCGCTTGCGTGGCGAGAAGTCAATGCTGTTCACTTGATAGTTGACGGTTCCAGTCTTTGGCAAGCTCAGCACGCTGTTCTCTTCAGATTTGATATCCCAAAAGCGAACAAGCGGCTCGCCTGACGCGATGGCGAGTAGACCCGGACCTGCCCACCGTGTCTCGTGAAGACTCCCGTCTCCTGCCACACTGAGTTTCACCTTGAACGTTGACTTCACTGTCCCATCTGTGGAGCTGACTTGGAACACACTGAGTTGAAGCGCTCGCGTGATCACGATCAGCCGGTTGAGCTCTTCGTGAAACATCATCGAGTCGATCGCATGGTTCATGACTTGGATGTCAGATATGTGATCGAGGTCATCGGCGTAGTGCACAGACCCGATCTCGCCACCAAAGAAGAACTTGGGGCATGCGTGCTGGGAGAAATTCTCACTGGGCGAACAGTTCGAGAGAAGCATGGATCGTGAACGTTAGCGTGTTTGCCAAAAAAAAATGAGGAGAGAATAATCAGGCGTTGCACCTTTTCAGCAGCTTCTCACGTTGCGCTGGGCTGGTTGCAAACACGCAATGCGTGATGCTTCCCTGTCGCGTGTACGACTTGCTGAGCGACAACTGCGAGCGACTGTCGACTTTCCACACGGCGCAGACGCCGTTCTCGTCCGCCGAGACAAGTCGATTCCCAGCGGGTGCCCATTTCAAGAGACCCACCCGTCCGGTGTGCGGTGAGTTCACCTCTCGAGCTGAGTTTTCCTTAAAGATCCACAACGACACCATTCCTGCAAACCAAATGGGGCACGTGAGACGTATGCACACGCGCTCAACCTCACAAGCATACATTCAGCCAACTCACCATCGCTCCAGCCAATTGCAAGCGCACCGCCACGAGGCTGCCATGCCATGGTCACAATGTCAGCGCTTCGGGCATACGTCTCGCACCCGGGGCTTTTGTCTCCCTAACAAATCAGAGCAGCGATTAAAGCCAAACCAGCACGAGCACAATACAGAAACTCACATGATCATTCATCCAGCGCCGCATACCTCATCCGTGAAGAAGTACACCTCGCGATTTTCAAGCGCCACTGCCAAGATGGGATCCGTCTCCCCCCATGTGGAGCACACATGGCGATGATTTGAAGAGATCTGGACATTGTAGTCGTAGAACAGCGCGCACATGACGACGACTTGATCTCTTGACACTCGCGTGCTACCAAGGCATCAAATGCCTCGTTCGCGAATGACGACGCAGCACAGAACGAGATCTTTGCGTTGCCGTCGTCTGCTCCACTCCGACGAGCGCTCGAAACGCCGCGACTCTTCATAACAGCTCTCAATGTGGCGCCTTCTGGTGTACAAGCAACGAATGTCAGTCATTGTTCTGGCTGTTCTCAAAGCAAAGCACAACCATGACGGATAGTCACCTCGCCTTTTGCAACTTGAATCAATTTTGGTCGAAGAGCCTGGAAGAGTGGGTAAAAATATCCCATTGCTGAAGCACATTGCCGTGACTTCATCACCAGTGATTGCGACAGCAGACAATACTGCAGTTTACATTTCGCGATGCGCTTCGACGACGACAACTACGCGGCGTACCAGCTCGGCCAGTGCAGCGAAGATCAGAGAAAGTTCAATGACCCGATCACCATCATCTCGATTATAGCATCTGCCGTCGTCCTCGCACTGCGTGTTCGCCGTGAGGAGTACCGCAAGTTTCCTGACAACACATTTTCCGTGGCACTGTAAGAGGAACGCATAGTTAACAGTGTGAGGAAGCCAATGCATCAACTTACCTGCGCATGTCAAATTCTTCTTCTCTGATCTGTAGCGGGGCGATGTGCGGGCTGCACGGTAGTATGCTCATCAGCGCAGTCACAGGAAGCAAAGTCGTCCTGCTTCGAACGTATCCTTGGCCAACGATCTGCAATATTCAAGCGACGCTGATTCACTGGTTTACATGCGCTGCGGTCTGGACAGTCATCTCCGTCATAGTCACGATTTACCTGGTACGGTCTTGAAGATACATCGTTGCTGCTCATTCTGCACCTTGATACCTAACAGCTTCTCACTCGACTTCGGCTTCATTGGCACGTTCTCTGGGGCCAGATTGTTGTCCGCCAAGTGCCAGTCCAGCTGCTTGCGAAGCACACGAGTGCATTTTACGCGAGCGTTCTCCTGATCCCATCGATCGCTGTCGTGGCTTGCTGGAGCTTCGGCGGGTACGGACCATTCCCCGGACTGGACAACTGCTGGATCAACCAAGGCATCGACCGCTTCCTGTACTTCCACACATTCACAATCCTTGGGGTTGTGACCAGTCTGACATTGGGACCAACCACTGGTTGTTATCTCTGGCGAGCGTACCGCGGGGTCTCAGATCGCGCTGATCACGCGAGAATTTTTCGAGTTATGCTGGTGCGCCAAATTCTGCTGGCGTGCTACGGCTTCCTGATGTCGGTCGCGTTCTTGCTTGGTGGTATCAACACGCTGTACCTCAAGATCGACCCGGACGCTCACAAGACGTGGTACATCAAGCGCACGGCGTACGCGTACTGTATGCTCGGCGCTGTGAACTTTTCCACACTGGGACTCTTCGTCTCGCTCATCTTCTTCTCCTCGAAGTCCAAAGGCAGAGAGTTGTTTCGGGCTCTGAGGCGGGTCTGCTGCAGCGCTTGCTCGGGAAAGACTAGCGCTTGGAACGTCCGCACAAATGTAAGTGCTCGTGAACAAGCTGACTGAAAAATTTTCGACGATTTCATCTGCGGTTTTGCACAACTCGCTAACGCGCGCTCTTACTGCAAACAGGGACATGGAGAAGAAGAAACGTGTCAACCGAGTCTGCTGGAGTCGAGTTCCAAACGCGAGCTGCACGTCCTAGTGTCGCAAGATTCCAGACCGATGACGTCGCCGCGATCTCCAGGGGGCCGCCTCTTGTTTCCATCAGCCTTTGATTCAGGTAAGGGAAAGACCTTGCGTCGTACGCGCTCAACTTCACGCTTTAACACCCGCCAATATCGTTTCTTTCAGCTGGGCAGACTGCTCTCTCTGTTCCTCCAGATCCGCGAGCGCGACGGGTACAGCAGCAAGCCACGACAGTGAGTGACGCAACAAAGCTGACTTTGCAATTGCGAGCAGCGTTCCTTCCATCTCTCATCTCAAAACCCTTCGTGCTGATGCTATCCTTTCTTAACGCTGTGCTCTTCACCAGGTGTACACGTCCACACTGCTCCAATACGCTCGCGAGCAACTTCTCGAGGGCTCCTTCGTTTCCAACGACAGCGACATCAGCACCTCCAGAAGCTTCACTGGTAGCAGCAGCAGTCTACGTAGCATCACGAACGGCAGCAGTGACAGCAGTAGTAACAGTTTCCTCGACAACCGACAGCTGTCGGTGCGACGCGAGTCCCTCGACGAGCTGATCGCCAGCACGGATGCGTCAGATTCGCTCCCGTCTTCACCGCGCTCCGCGCCCTACTTCCTGCATGAGGACCACGACGACGACACGGTCGACCATAGCAATAGCCGCAGTAGAGCGGGACTTCGCGACGTCATTATCCACAGCGGCGTGGGCACGACGGAGCTCTGAGGTGCGCGCATTTAGCCATCACAAGAATTGCGTGGGTCAAATTTTGAAGTTGCACCCTTCCATACAGCATATTCGTGCTGAGGAATGATGGTCTTACCAGCTATGCACTAATAAAGGATTCTGGTTTTGATGTGGCCCACATGTCGTCCGTGACGTTTGACTGGTTGGAAAGGTTGGTGGTGAGGCAAAAGGCCGTTCATCAAGCACTCGACGATCAAATTGCATCGAGCAATCTCTCGTTAGCTGCAGCAAGGATGGTCGACGACAAGAAGAGCGCATACCAGGGCAAGGCTGCCGCTGGTGGCAACAAGTTCCAGAAGAAGGAGGGCGGCTTCGTGAAGAAGGAAGGCGGCTACAAGAAGGAAGGCGGCTACAAGAAGGATGGCGGCTACAACGCGAACAAGCGCACAGCGTCCAGCTCCATCGACAAGGACGCCAAGAAGTCGTTCATGGACCAGAAGGTCGCCAAGAAGCAGCGCAAGATGCAGCGCCCGCACTACGAAATGGTCACGCGCGCCAAGCAGATCTGGAACATCATCCGCGAGCGCGATGTTGAGAAGAGCAAGCGTGAAGCACTCGTCAAGGAGCTCTTCGACCTGGTCAAGGGCAAGATCTACGACGTCGCTGCCAAGCACGATGCCTCACGTGTGATCCAGGCGCTGCTCAAGTACGGCAAGCCAGAGCACCGCACGCAGACCGTCGCGGAGCTGAAGGAACACATTATCGATCTCGCGAAGATGCAGTACGGCTGCTTCCTCGTGCAGAAGATGATCAAGTACGGTAGCACCGCGGACCGTGCCACGATCGTGAAGCAGATTACAGGCCAGGCGGTCCAGATCGGGACGCACAACATTGCTGCGAACGTGCTGGAGTACGCGCAGGAGTACCTGAAGCCTGCGCAGCTTTCGGGCCTGAAGCTCGAGTTCTACGGCAAGGAGTTTGCGTACTTCAAGGCCGAGAACAAGAAGAACCTCGCGGACATCTTGACCGCGAACCCGTTGAAGAAGGACGAAGTGCTCAAGCACCTTGCGGCGATTCTGAACCGCATGGTCGACAAGCAGTTGCTCGGCCTGGCGTTTGTGCAGACGCTCCTCTGGGAGTACCTGTGCCACGCCGAGCACGACGACGTGATGCAGATGGTCGCGAACGTCCGTGATGCGTCGCTGGCGCTGCTGGCGACGCGCAACGGTGCGCGTGTCGTGAACAAGTGCATCTCGTTGGGATCGCCAAAGGACAAGAAGCGCATCATTAAGTGCCTGAAGGACAAGGTGCTGGACGCGTGCAACCACCCAAGTGGGTACCTCGTGATCATGCGCATCCTCGACGTCGTCGATGATACCGTGCTGGTGCAGAAGTCGATTCTCGCTGAGCTGACCGACCACCTGCTGTCGGTTTCGCTCCATCCAACGGGTCGCAAGGTGCTGCTCCAGCTCTTCAGCCCTGCGAACAAGAAGTACTTGTCCCCAGACGACCTGGAGCTGCTCGCGCCGCCGATGGTGCCATCATCGGAAGACGCCACGAAGCTGGTGGTGAACTACAAGAAGGACCCAGACTCCCGTCGCGAAGAGCTCCTGAAGGGCTTGTTGCCAAAGCTGGAGGAAGTGGTCGCTGGCAACATGACTGAGCTTTTGCGATCCAAGGAAGGGCGCGACATTGTCGTGGAAGTGCTCAAGCGCAGCTCGAGTGAAGACGTGCAAGCCAGCCTGATCGACGCGGTGCTGGCTGAGCCAGCTGAGGAAGGCCAGGAGCCGATCTACTCGGACGCGATCGCGCACTTGGGCCTGCGCCGCGTGATCAAGGAAACGGCGTTCGCGGTGCCTCTGTTAGACGCCGTGAAGGACAGTTTGGCCACGTGGGCGCCGTCGAACCGCGGCTCGTTTGTCGTGCTCGCGTTCCTCGAGTCGGACCACGGCGCGAAGGAGGCGACGAAGGTCGTGGCGAAGGCGCTCAAGTCGTCGCTGCCAAGCCTCAAGAAGCTTGCGGACGCGCAGACGGGCACGAAATTGCTGCTCGAGAAGCTCAAGTAGAGTGAGTGTAACCTTTTTATAGACATCTAGCATCTTTCATCTCCTTTCTCGCTCTTGCGCTTGCTTTAGCATCTTCCATGTCATTTCCGATGAATACATATGTCCGAGGCTCATGACCACACGCTCAGTCACTCTGTGTCGTCGTCGCTGCTGTTGTCACTCTCACTCTCGTCCGTGTCGTCATCGTCAGCGTCACTGCCCCTCTCGCCAGCGAGCGAAACAGGGTTCCCACTGCGCCAGTTCTCGATCAGATCCAGCACCATGGGCTGGTCGCGCAAGACTGCGAGCTGCAAGATGGTCTCTCCAAACTATGTACAGCAACCATAAAAACTCGTGAGAAACTGAGAACCGAAGACCTACAGCAGTCATCTTGAAATTCCAACCTTGTTGGGCTTGTCCACGAGCTCTGCGTCGCACAGCTGGAGCATATTGAACAAGATGTTGAGACTGCCGGTGGACGCGGCGTAATGCAGTGCGGTCATGCCCTGCGCATCCTGGAGCCGCATGTTCGCGCCCGCATTGAGGAAGACCATCCCGAGCTGGAAGAGGTGTTTGCCCGCCTCAATGCACAGCATCAGCGCTGTCTGTCCAAAGATCTGTCCTCACGTCACGACACAAAAAACACAGTTAATCATTCGGACTTGTATACTATCCCCTCACAAATTACAAGGCTTACGTTTCGGGCGTTGACGTCCGCGCCGAGCTCAATGAGCGTCACTGCCGCCGCTTTGTTCTCTCCCACGACCGTGAGCATCAGCGGCGTAGTGCCCCAGCGGTCCTGGACGTTCAGGTGCGCTCCATACTTTGCCAGTAGGCGCACGATATCCAAACTCGCGACGCGACTCGCCCAGTGAAGAGGGGTCCAGCCGTCTTGCTGTAACAGGGTAGTAGTGTCAGCGACTGACCAATGGCTAGCATCAATACAAACGTGATAGGCTCACGTCTTTCTTGCTGAGCGACGCGCCCTTCTTAAGCAGCACGTGGCAGATGCTCGTGCGGTTCAGAGTGCACGCCCAGTGCAGCGCATTACGTCCGTCGGACCCGATTGCATCAATGTCGATGCTGTTGGCGATCCCCGACAGGATCTCGTCCACGTTGTCTATGAGAGTCATATATGAGACATTGGTTCAACATGGTGCTCGAGTATGCATGGCAGCATTTGTTACTGAGCACTGAGAATCAAGCGCGGCGGTGCAAGTGCCTACCAGTTTTCACAGCGAGCGTGAAGCCGTCGGTTATCTGTCCATTCTTCTTCGCCATCTACAGCCATACTACGCATGTTACATCACCGAGCTTATGATAGTCAACGATATGCCTCCCAGTACAACCGAACCAACGACCTTTCTCACTCACATAGTACGAGTGCGAGAGACGCCAGAGCAGGTACGTCGCCGTCGCGAACGGGATGTCTGCGATGACGAGAGAGTGTGAGGATGACGACGAGATGCACGCAAAGTTGTCGATCTTCATGGTCGCGCGGCACTGCGCGTCGTATATCCAGACCATTCGCTGCCAGGAGACGGCCGCTGGGAGCATGAGCACCACCTGGCACAGCGAACACACGACCGAGTTCACAAGTGTAGTCTCCTTTCCTTCGCCATCCCAAGTCGGCGTCTTGATGTCCATCGTTGCCATCATGCTGAAAATGAAGCTCGTGATCGCGGCCATGAGCGCCAGGACAGTGAGCCCTCTAGTTGCGGTTGCAAGACCCTGGCACCACGGATCTTGTGCCGTGATCGTCGGGATGGCGCTGGAAGAGCGAACCCCAGTATGGAAAAGAGACGGACAACGTACAACGTCAGCAGTCTAGCAGCACAGTTTACATCACAAACCTAGATGGCTGTTTCGAACCAGTAGCGGCTGTAGAGCGTGAACGCTTGCTGGCTCGAGGCGACGTCGTTGCTTTCGATCGAGAGCCCTGCATTGATGAGCTTGTACTGCACGCCGGTGCCCTGTAAGAAGCCCGGTATGACAGACCACGATGAGATAATGTGATTCACTTCTCAGCCACTAAGACGACAGCAGAACGAACCGTGAGGTACCAAAGCCCAATGTCGACTGAGTTGATGGTGTCGTGCGCCCACTTGGGCTTACTGCACGCCACGAGCAGCAGCAGCACTGACACCGCGCTGAACAGGTTTCCTGTCGTCACAGCCGTGCGTCAAAGAAGAGTATGGTCACTAGAGGTGACACACTAACTCGCCTAGTGCTCACACGCGCGGACATGAAAATGGGCTCGAGTCGCATACCAAGCACGAAGTGGAGGCGCATTTTCGGATTTTAGGTTGTGGCTTTTCGTGCCCGTCGTCATCACTTCAACATTGGCCGAATCTCTCACAACACATCTCGACCCTTTTTAACGTCTCACTGCTAGCCGTCTCGACCCGTCTCGACCTGTCACGACTTATTCTTTTTATCATGACCCGTGCCAACACGTTTTTCTCGCTAAGATTCAAATTCGTTGCCGCATCGCATCTTTGCTTGGCTTGACTGTCTCTTTTTCTTTCTTTCCCTCTGCGCAAGAATTAAACGGCCGCGGATTCCGAATCCTGCTGCCGCTCTCAGAGAGCAGAACAAGGTGGTGGGCTCAAGATTCGCTCGACGAATGTTTTGTATCGAGCGCGTGCCCTGAGGCTGCAACAGCCGAAGAAAAAGACGTTGCATCACCCCATCCCCAGTGGCGTCACTCGTGCCAGGATGACTCCTTGGTAATAATCAGGCTTGGATTGTCGCTCTGGTAGTCACTTTTCAAGCAGAGACATCTCTACTCGTGCCTGATTGGCTGGTGTTATCGTCAGCCCTAGCTGGCCTCAAGATTCAAAGGCTTGCAGAAGTATACAAATGCATTATTGTCAAACAGACTCTGAATCTTGCAGGAGAAACGCCAGCCGACAAGTGATTCAGAGACGGCCGGCCGGCCGGGGCATAGTGAATCTCCATAGTTTTTCTTTTTCTGCGCGCTCGAATCTTGTGCCACCAACGCAGTCACACTCACCAGCGCATTCGATCAACGCCGCAATAATCGAATTCGCATCTTCACCCGACGACTGCGCCCGTGCCTCCTTCCTCGTGACGCCCCTTGCGCACAGCCTTCTTGAATCAACCCTCACGCGATCAGACAGTCAGTCACCCACGCTAGCAGCAAAACCAATCTCCAACATGCTCACTTCCCCATTTGCGACTCCAGTCTCAAGCCCCGCGTTCGCGCCGATCACCTCGATCTCGCTCTCCGCCATGAACCTCCAAGCCATGCTCAGCTCGGACGACACCGTCGTCACTGCCCACGCGCAGTGCCCAGCGTCGCCTGCGACGTCCACGACGTCAAGCAGCAGCAGTACCAGCAGCCTTAGCGAGAACAGTGAGAGCGACCCGCTCAAGCGCGGCTGGGTCGCACCGTTCCTGCTGCACTTGCACCAGATGCTGCGTCGCGAGAACCCCAAGATCATCCGCTGGACTGAAGACGGTATCGCGTTCCAGATTCTTGACAAGGAGGCGATGACCAACCAGATTCTGCCGCGCTACTTCAAGAACAAGAACTTTGCCAGCTTCCAGCGCCAGCTCAACTACTTTGGCTTCCGTAAGTGGAGCAAGGCGCGCGCACCGTTCTCGACGTACAGCCGCGAGCACTTCACGCGCGACAACTATGGCGACATGTCGCTCGTCAAGCGCCAGAGCAAGAAGTCGCGCAAGCGCCCAGCCGCGGACAGCGTCGACGAGCAGCAGAACGCCAAGCGCCCGGCGGTTCAGTCATACTGGGCGTCGGGTGACAAGTGCAAGCCGATCCTCCCACGCCCAGGTGCCTCTGCGACCGAGGCTACTAACGCCCCAGCTCCGGTGCCACAGCAAGTCGCGTCGCCAGTGATGATGGCAGCTCCAGTGGAGAGCCTCTCTCCAGTGCAGAAGGCCTGGTCGACGCCGTCCTTCGGTGGCCTCCTGGTGCGCGCGCCTGCAGCCTCCAACGCGCTCTTCACGCTGCCGGTGATCTCCCCGGCGCGGAAAGTGGCGAGCGGGTGCAAGCTGCCGTCCATTCACGACTTGTCATTCTCCAGCGCGCTGAACAGCGACAACGCCGGCCTGCGCCCTCGCTGGCTCGCGTAGACGGATGGTCAAGCTCAAGTATGTGAGTCTATATATTATGCGTCGTCGTGACCAAGTGGTAGTCGGAAGATATTCCTTATTATTATTTATACAACAACCAGCAGTGTGCATTTGAAGCCCGTAGCTCTCTGTGTTCGACTCTCCCATGATCTCAGATTCATCTGCATCCCTCTCTCACCAATATTCTCATTCACATACCCACGGGAGTTCTTTCTCCTCATCGCATTCATGGAGGAAGCATTTCCCCGAGATGCGAGATTCGCTTGAGGTGAGATTCAGTTTCTTCACCTGACGCAAAACCAGTGATTCTTTCATTCGGGACACCGTCCCTTCTTTCACAAAAAAAGAACCCGGGTCGTCCCGTTTTCTGTTTTGACTTTTGTTTGACAAGGGATGAACAGATATGAAAGAGACTCGTGCAACAGACCCTTTCAAGCCTCTGTCTGTATTCTATTATCCGGACTTTAATAGATGCAAGTATATTTTTCCGGATAAATGCAGTTTATGTTTGGAAACTGTCTGTGCCTTCAGCCATTCCCACCACTTCTTTGCGACGTTGTTGCCAAAAAAGATTCAAGAGACAAACCCAACAAACAACACATTGCGCACGCTATCCTTCCGTCAGGCATCCTGGAAGCCCACTCGAGCATTCATTCGCGACTGGCAGACACGCACGCCGATCTAAGGAAGGTTTCTCATCGACCAGCGCCATCCAAAGCGGGCCACGTACTGTGTGAATTGCTCGGAAAGCGGTATCACCTCACTGTGTCCAGTCGATCCATTTGAACCGCCGCTTTCAGCTCACTTTTCGAAAAGTGCTCTGCTACGCGACAACAAGAACAAGATGCTGAAGCTGCTGCAGTCCTCCATCGCTGCTGCTGCGGTCAGCGCACTTGTGCTGCAGAGTCATGGCGCGCACGCGTGCACGATGATCGCGATCGGCAAGAACGCGACGGTAGACGGCTCGACGCTCATGGCGCACACCGACGACGCCGGTGGTGGCGCTGCCGACCTGCGACTCATTCGCGTGCCGGCGCAGGACCATCCAACGAGTGCGAAGCGCGCGGTGTACAGCTTCTTCGGCGGGTACCCGCGGCTCGTGAGCCACGAGCGAGGACCGCACTATGCGCCAACGAGCGACGATGAACCACTCACGGAGCCGCTCGGGTTTATCCCGCAAGTCGCGCACACGTACGCGTACTTTGATCAGGACTACGGCATGATGAACGAGGTGCAGCTGAGCATCGCCGAGAGCACATGCGGCGCCAAGACCGTCGGCTGGTCGAAAAATTTGCCGTACGGTAACAACCTCTTTGGCATCGCCGAGCTCTCCAAGATCGCGCTCGAGCGCTGCGACTCGGTGCGCTGTGCGATCACGACTATGGGCGACTTGGCCGTGGAACACGGCTTCTTCAGCGAAGACAGTGGCGATCCGGCGGCCCCCGGGTACATTGACTCGGCCGAGACGCTCGGCATCGCGGACAAGTACGGCGAAGTGTGGATCTTCCACGTGCTCACGGGCAAGAACAACGCGAGCGCGGTCTGGGCGGCGCAGCGCGTGCCTGACGACCACCTCGTAACGGTCGCGAACGCGTTCATGATCCGCGAGATGAACCTAAGCGACAGTGAGCAGTTCATGGCGTCGCCCAATGTGCACTCGTTCGCACAGGAGATGGGCTGGTGGAACGAAACCATGGGACCCTTCGATTTCACTGCGGCCTACGGCTTCCACGATGTCGACCCAGTGCATCCGCTGTACACGGGTCGCCGTGTGTGGCGCATCTTTGACCGCGTGGCACCATCGCTCAAGCTCGACTCGCGTCTGGGTATTGTCTCGCAGTACGCCACGTACCCGTTCTCCGTCAAGCCTGAGCAGCTCCTGGAGCCAAGCAGTGTCATGGACCTGCTGCGCGATTACTACCAGGACACGGAGTACGACATGTCCAAGGGGGTCGCGGCCGGTCCATTCGGCTCGCCGATCCGCTACGACGGTGACAACAAGGGCGTAATCGGTGGCTGGGAGCGCCCGATCTCGAGCTTCCGGACGATATACAGCTTCGTGCTGCAGGCGCGGTCGTTCCTGCCTGATCCGATTGGCTGCGTGCTCTGGTACGGCCAGAGCTCGCCGCACTCGTCCGTGTACGTGCCGTTCTCGTGCCGACAGAGCGACGTGCCGAACGCGTACCGACTCACGGCCGGCAAGCAGAGCGAGTTCAGCCAGCAGTCGGCGTGGTGGGCGTTCAACTTTGTGAAGAACTGGAGCCAGCTGCGCTTCGACCGCATCAGCGAAGACATCCGCAAGCAAATCACTGCGGTCCAGCGGGCGGCCGTCGACGCGCGCCAGGCCATGGAGCTCCATGCGCGCACGCAGCTCAAGGGCGACGACAAAGCCATTGACGCGTTCTTTGAGTCGCGCTCGAACGAGTTTGCGGCGAGTGTGGTTGACCGCTGGTGGCAGTTTGCGTGGACGCTCGTGGGCAAATTCGCCGACGGGTACGTCACGACGGGCGAGAACCCGGAGGAGATGGAGACGCCGGGGTACCCTGCGTGGTGGCTCGCGACGACCGAGTACGCCAAATGGCCCGGCAACTCGTTCGTGGCGCATGGTGCGGTCCATGAGGTCATCATTGGATCGCCACCAGCCGAGGTGTCTCCAGCCCCAATGGCGTCAGCCACTAATGCTACCCCTACAGTTACTATTGCGAGCACCAAAAGCACTGGCGATGATGACGCAGCGCCGGCGTCCTCGTGGGGCTCGTCAATCGCTCAGGTCGGCGGCGGCATGGTCATCGGGACGGTCTTTGGCGTGGCCATCATGTGGATCGCGGACTCGCGCCGCCGCTCGGGCTACCGAGCGCTGGTCTAAAGAGCTGACCTGAACATCGAGCGGTGAGCCTGTCTGGTGTGGCAGTGCACTACGCAGTTAAGCAGGAGAATGACTGAGAGGAGCATGGGTGCGTAGCTTCGCGATGGTTTCCTTACAGAATTAACTCTAATTTATTGTTCGGTGGGCCTACAAAATCGGCGTTCTGTGTCTTCTTGTGCCATGGTTCTCTATGTAGAATGCGTGCTTGCACACCTCCTTCCTCTGCTTAGAAGCGCTTGCTGTAGCGCTCGGTGCGTTCGCGCGCCTTCTGCTCGCCGCGGTCGCGTCTGTGCGAGGTCGTGCGTGGGGCGCCACTGTCGCCGCCACGACGACGGTCGTCCGACGAGCGTCCGCGGCTGCCGCTGCGCTCCGAACCATAGCGCTTCTGTGGTGGTGACGATGACGACGAGCGCCCCTCCATGCGGCGTTCAAAGCGCTCTTCACGGCGGTCGCCTCCTCTGCGCTCCTCCGAGCCGAAGCGAGGCTCGCGTGGCGCGCGTTCCTCACCACCATCCGATCGTGGAGCTCGCGGTGCGCGCTCCGAGGAATAGGACGACGATGAGCGTCCTTCCGTGCGCTTTTCAAAGCGCGATTCGCGGTCGCCGCTGCGACTTCCGCCTCGGCGCTCTTCAGAGCCGAAGCGCGGCTCGCGTGGCGCACGGTCTCCATCGTCCGAACGGCCTCTACGCTCTCCACCGAAGCGTCCGCTGCGCTTCTCCGAGTTGAATCGCGACCCCGACGCAGGAGCCGAGTCGCTACGGCGTGGACGCCCCTCACGCTTGCCGACAAAGTCGTCGCCCGAGGCGTGACGGCCACCGCTGTTACCACGGCCTCTGTCTTCTGAGCCAAAGCGTTCGCGCGAGCCGCCACTCGATCGACTGCGCGACTCGTACACGGGCGCATCGTCCATGTTGAAGCGCTCACTCGGCGGCGTCGACGAGGACTCGCCAAAGTTGCGCGGCTCGCGTGGGCCACTGCTGCGCTCGAACGAGCGTCCCTCGCGACCACGGCCTTCGCCTCCTCGTCGGTCACCTCTGTCACCGCCACGCGAGCCACCGCCGCCACGCGAGCTTCCCTTGGTCGTGAATTGCGATCGCTGGGACTCGGACGCTGGCTCGAGGCCCTTGACGCCGAACAAACCCATCTTGCGCAGGATCTTCTTGTCAATGCGCGGGGTCTCACTGAGCCCAATGAGATGGCTGTAGTGCTCCGCGAGCTCCACAAGCTTCTCCTTGTCCAGGTTGAGCTTCTTCTGGTTCGAGTTGTAGAAGCCGAGAAACGCCTGGTACGACTGCTGCGCTGACTTCTCGAGCTCGCTGCCGGGCTTCAGGTGCGCGAGCGTCTCGATGGTGCGAAAGCCTTTGGTCGCCGCCGATGTGGTGTCCACATCCTTTGGCAGCACCGGCAGGTCCGAGAGGTCCTTCAGGAACGGCTTCTCAAAGTCCGCGAGCACCAAGATGCCGCGTCCCTCCATGCCGGCGCGGGCCGTGCGACCGAGACGGTGGATGTACTGGTCGCGGTCGGTCAGGCCGACCTGGAGCACGAGCGAGACGTCTGGGTAGTCCACGCCACGCGCCGAGACGTCCGAGGAGAACATGATGACCTTCTTGCCGCTGCGGAAGGCGTCGGCGGCCTTGGTGCGCGCCGACTGGCTCTTGCGCGAGTGCATCTCGAGCACGTTCGGGAACTTGGCCTTGACGAAGAGCTGCGCCATGAACTGCGCCGAGCGCGCCGTGGGCAAAAACACGAGAATCTTGTAGTCTTCCTGCTGCATGTGCTCCGTCAGGATGGTCTCAACGACCGGGATGACGTTCGGCAGGTCGCACGTGACCACCTCCTGCACGGTCTGCACGTTCGTCTGGTGGTCGTCTTCGTGAATCGTGTCGATGAACGCGTAGTCCGGACGCAGTGCCACGTCCTTAAGCTCCTCGGTGGACTCGGGGAGCGTCGCGCTGAAGAGCAGCGTCTGGCGCTGCTTGGGCAGGTTCGTGATGATCTTCATGATCTCCTTGCGGAAACCCATGTCGAGCAGGCGGTCGGCCTCGTCCAGCACGAGCACGCGCAGGTTGCTGAGCTTCTGGCGGATGTTGCCGCTGTTCTCTTCCAGGTGCGCCTGAAGACGTCCCGGGGTCGCAACGAGCACATCGAGCGGCTGCGGGTTCGACAGCTGCTTCACGTCGCTGTTCATGGACGTGCCACCCACGAGGCACGCAGTGCGCATGCCGTGCGCGGCAGTGAGCTTCCCGGCCTCAACTGCGATCTGGTTGGCGAGCTCGCGCGTGGGTGAGATGACGAGCGTCGCGATCTTGGCGTCCTTGCCGTTGCCGAGGGTGCGCTCCTTGAGCAAGTTCTCGATGCTCGGCAACAGGAAGGCGATGGTCTTGCCGTTTCCCGTCTTGCCCTTAGCGAGCACGTCCTTACCCTCGAGGATGAGTGGGATCGTCTCGTTCTGCACGTGCGTGAGGAACTCGTACTTCATCTGCTCTGTGAGCACCTTCTTGGAGCGCTCGGAGATCGGCAACGACTCGAACGACGTCTGCGTGAGATACTGCAGTGTCTGCGTCGAGTGCACGCCGCGCACGGCGGCGAAGCGCTGCTGCGACACGAGCGCTGCCGCGCGTCGGTGGGTCGAGAGCTTGGAGAGCCACATCGAAGGTGTTGATACGCTTGGATTGCAGACTTGAGCAGCTCTTGTTGTTGCGCAAGAGCTTGAAAAGGCGGCTCGCTCCTGACCAAGGGACTTCTATCACAACCAAACGTCTTCAACTTTGTATGCTTGCAGGGATACCTTCAAGTAGATGTCAGAAGTAAATTGGCTCTCTAATGACATACGCTTTAGGGTTCGGTGGTTTTACGTTCTTTTAATGTAAACCACTCAAAGTCCCTTACATCAATCATAAGGGGCAAAAAATGCAACTTGAAGACCAAGATCGATCGTAGCAATACTGACGGTAGCTGAATGAACTAGCAACATGAAACTCAGGTTTGAACCATAAGTCGGTCAAAATCCTTGTCTCCAGCTCCATTCAAATTTAGAAAATGTCATTTTGCCGCTTCCAAAGAATTGACGGTACCGTCCTTCCAGAACAGTATCGTGAATCCATGGGGACCGTGTTTTCTCTTTAATCACACACACGCACGCAATGACACTCGCTCAGAAGAAATAATAGGGGTCCTCAGATTTGATTTTGTTGAAATTGTGATTATTCGAATCAGCCAATCAAAGTCAATGATCAACAAAAGCAAAAACCAACAGTGAGAACTCAGCATTATCCAGCAGCTTTCTTTGCAAACCTTTATGACCTCAT